>ML119763.1:0-142239 GCA_003788565.2 Ascobolus immersus RN42
TAAATGCCACCGATTTGTACTATTTTATTTATGAGCAGAACAAATGGGGGAAATGTAATATAACATTTTCCCCACACAAATATTTTTGCGTAGTGAGTGCCCAGAAGCCCCGCCTAGTACGAATTCATAGTACAGTATCGATGCTCTTCTCATAATACTTGGGACCTACCTATTCAAGGAAAGAAGATCAGATTCGCAACGGTCATCGATTACGAAACAGTATCATCCTTGAAGGGCTAAAGATGCCGGGATGCATACTTACTGACTATGCGTTTGCTTCTCTGCTACTTAAATAGGAACTGCAAACATCATGCAGAAGTCCTCATCACGAATCTGCCTATAGCTATCTCGATCTCGAAAGCACGGGGATGAAGCTTTGAAGGACCTGAACTAAGATTACTTTGGAATCCCTGACGTCCGTCAAGACTCTGAAGAACTCTGATCGCCCGAAGAGAACCCCACGGAACTTCCGCACGCAACTGAGTTCAATAACGGAGCGATTGAATTCGATTGACTACTACCGAGGTGGTGTACGAGAATTCACGGGCAGCCACGAGTTAATTGTACGTATGGAACCCGGAACCCCGCTTACTAAAACGAGAGCATACCTACTTGAGGTCACAGAGAAAAGAGGCGAAGGCAATGATTGAGGTACGGCGATGGCATTCCTTTTGGAAACCAACAATCACGATGTATGAAGTTCTGAGCCGATTTGAAGAAGGGTCGAGAAAAGCATGAATGAGAAGCTCTTCCGAAGGTGGATTCACAAAGCATAACGAAGGAGGTCCTGGATTGTACGAGAAAGGTTCCACTGTAAAATACACATCATGATCATGCATCTGTACGAGTAAGTTATTTAGTAACGTACATAAGAAGTACTTAAGTAAGTAACTTTCCTCGATTTGTACGACTCATGTACGTACTTGAGGTCCATCGGGCCTTCTACAAGGCGGAGCATATTCATGTATCAAATTGAAGCCAGTCTACGGCCCTAACTTTTTCGCCTCCTCTCATCTACATCTGGCGGATATGAAGTTGCGCAGAATCGCGACGAAGACTGGGATTGAGGCTACGCAGGATCCATTGCGCAGCTTGTCAATGCGGGGTAACTGGATCCTCACCTTCCATTTACATCCACGAGGGAAGCAGGTGCAGCCTCGCTTACATATCTCCGGCCAGGGACATGACAATTGCACAAAGGAACCACCAACTTCTTCTGGATCTTCCCAGTTCGCTCCAGGAATCCCTCGAAAAACAAGGGACAATACTTCAACACCAACAACGAATATCCTGCGCTGGCGATGATCGTGAAAAGGTGCAATGTCGCATCAACTCCCAAAGGGGACTGAAGAATACAACTCCTCTCCAATCCCCAAACACTGTTGACCGTCCGCTAATATTATCAGGTACTTCCAAGTCCACAAAGAGCAAGGCATCCTTCCCAATACAATGAATTCCTCGACTGGTGCCAACGGCACGATATCCTTCCCAACTGGACAGGCGACATCCTTCCCAATGCTACGAGCCTTTACTTCCGCCAACGACCCGCCTCACCCTGTCAACATCCTTCCTTGTCCAGCAAACCTGCGACTCTCCTCTCCATAACCCACAAACTTTCGTCCACCTTCCTCCTCATCATCAACATCCACTTTCGTCGTTATACCGATTTTCTTTTTCTTAATTCCATCCATCAACATTGGACGGATTCGTTTCGGTACTTCTTTTCTTCTTCTTCTTTTGCTTCTGAGCCTGTTTACCCAACAACAACGATAACAACATCGGCCTTTATCTTCTTCTTTCTACGTCTCGAAACGCAAAGCTATGTCGACAGAGGATCCGTTCTATGGATTCTATATTACGGTTGAACGATGGTACGAGGGAAATATGGATGAAAACAAGCCAGATCACACAGCAACCGTTTATCCAAATCCTACGAGTGGTTGTTTCCTGATCAGGACTATCGGTTATGCCCTCTATGTGTTGAGGACCACCGTAGAAGTCAGCCCCGGGTTTTGGTGGGACGACAGGGCCCCCGTAGGAAGCAGTTTCTCTCTCCACAGAGTTGCAAAAAGAGGGATGCATAGCCTATGCTGGCGAGGTGACTTTAACCCCGTCCCAGCCCACAATTATCAGCAAGAGCGCCACGCTTCCAGTGGAAGACGAGTCACATGGAGAAGGATCAGGATACGACGGCGCTGTCGGCTTCCAGACCATCCGTCCTTTGTACCAGAGAATGAGGAAACCAACTGCGCAACTAATACAGAGCCCATCCTAAAGCCACACGAAAGCACACCTACTGAGGCTTCTCCGGCTTTGCTATTTCAGAAAACTCAGGATGGGGGAATTTTGGTTTTCCACGGTGCCCTAACTGGTCCCAGCAACGAACCGCCTACTTCATCTTCCTCTGGGCCAGCTGTCCCAACCTCAAATACGCCCGCCAACCCTGCTGGGTCGTCCTTTAATTCCACTGCGCAACCATACCAGCAATATCAGCAGAACGCTCAGAACAGTTCTTGTGTGAATTCGCCAAGTTCAGGAGGCTTCACAGATCCAATCACGCCCAACTACTACGCTGGAAAGCACTCTCACACCGGAACTCAGCAAGTCCAAGAAGGCGAGAACTATCAGAGCTCTTCTTATATGGATTCGCCACCTTCAGGCAGGTTCAGTCATCCAAACACGCTTACCTATCACTCTGGACATCTTTCTCACACTGGGACGGGCACTCAGCAAGTTCAAGAAGGAGAAAACGAACAGAGCTCGTCTAACATGGGCTGGTCACCTCCAGGAGGGTATGCTGGATATCCCTCTCGCACTGGCGCTCAGCAAGCGCAACAAGGACAGGGGCATTATCAGGATACTCCCAATTCAAACTGGACAACAGAAGAGGAATCGTTGGAACCGAACGAGGTCACGAACTTCACTGACGTTTATTCCGATCATCCTTCTCACACCGGCACTCAGCAAGCGCAACAGGGACAGGGGCATTATCAGGATACTCCCAATTCAAACTGGACAACAGAAGAGGGATCGTTGGAACCGAACGAGGTCACGAACTTCACTGACGTTTATTCCGATCATCCTTCTCACACCGGCACTCAGCAAGCGCAACAGGGACAGGGGCATTATCAGGATACTCCCAATGCAAACTGGACAACAGAAGAGGGATCGTTGGAACCGAACGAGGTCACGAACTTCACTGACCTTTACTCCAATATTAGCTTGGAAGCGCAACCTGAAGAAGAACTTGACTTGCCAGATGGTTTATCAGCTCCAACTTGGTCCTCTAGCGTGCTTGCGTCTGTTTACGGAGAGGAAGATCTAAGCTTGGTCAATATTTTCACGGGGCAAGGTTTACAGCTCACTCGCTTCCTGCCGGGACAAGGAATAGATCCAACCTTACTTCTTATCAACTTCGGTGCGCCTTTTTCTCCAGATCAAAATTTGCAAGCACAGTGGGGTCAGGAGAATTATCATTTTGACGGCGCTGCGGAATGGCAACCCCTAACGAAACATGAGATCGAAGAACTTGAATATCTGAGAGATTTGGGGAGGATGAATAAGCTTTATGAGTGATTGTGGGTGTTGGAAGATGCGTCAGGCATGATGTGGCTATGACAGATTGCAGTCGCTGGTGATCACAATAGCAAGTACGGTTTTGCATTGGCTTTTTCTGGGTTTAATATTCGACTCTTAGTTTATTTGGGGGGACTGGTCAGTTTCGTTGAGAAAATTGACAATTCAGATTGTAGCTCTATTAGTGAAATTGGTGTGGGTAAAGATGGTTGCATAGCACTGAGAAGTAGTAGCGTTATAACGTTAGAATCTAGGGCGAGTCTGGGGGAACACGGCCAGTTTTCTCATGAGGACAGTAGGGCCAAAAACCAGTGAGATAACGGTCGGCACTGCTTTTTGCGATACTGGTGGCAAAACAATTCAGATTTTGAGCACTCCTAGACTGTATCTATTCAGGGCAGTATATTTTTGTCAGATCAAGACTGTTTTCTCTCAGACTTTGTTGAATGCATCCTCTAGGCCTCTGACCCATTAGAAGTGTCTACCAGGCTATCGAAAAAATGAATGTTATATATAATGGGGTTAGAGTGATGTGTGTGCATTCAGTAAAAGCACCACCCAAGCTCCTTTTTATTTCCACTGCATTCCAATCCTGAATTATGTTAACGGTAGGTCCCGATATCGATCCCACCCAGACATTCATCTTGCTGTTTTCTAGGGAGAAAACGGGAGCCAGAACTTGTCAATTTTCTAGGCGCCAATATGAACGAATTTCTATGGGAATTCGACCACATAACGGTCAGCCGTTGTCTCTACTTGTTAGTATACCTCTGAATCCAACACAAAGCATCATTAAGAATCAGCTCCAAATGATAAACAATACAACGTTGTTCCCTGATGAATACCAGCTCTATTCCCACATTCCTGAATCAAACCCGCTAACATTGTCAGGTCCGGTCCTTCCGCAAACGGCGGGCGCAAGACAATAAGTCCGACTTCCCAAGTGGAACGACGTCCTTCCCAACACGATCAGGATGGAAAGGCTCTCTCTCCTTCCCTGAACGGTTGCCCTCGCCCCACCGACATCCTTCCACCTTCAACAAGCTTGCGAGCCCCTCTTTTATTCTGCAAACTTTCGTCCATCCTTCAATCCCCAATCATCATTGATCAACATCCACTCCATCGAACAACGTCAAACAACTTCTCTCCCTTACCACTTTTCTTCTCTCTCAAGTCTAAACTCGGTCGAGCAACATCAAACAACATCGTCTCTTTACCACATTTCTTCTCCCTCAGAGTCCCCATCGAACAACGCATCATCGACAGGGCCTTTCTCTTCTTCTTTTTACTACGTCTCGAAACTAGAAGCTATGTCGACAAGAGGTCCAACTAAAGGAGCCGGTACTACTCGAGGATCAAAACGCGGTTCTTCTCCGGTCGCTGAAGGCGAGCCACCAGCGAAACGAGCGCCCCGTGTCGGCAGGATAGTTGCCTTTTGGGTCGAAGTTCAGAAATGGTTTGAGGGCAATATGGATATGCAAAGTCCAGACATTACCGAGGCCGTTAGGTATCAGAAGTGGCAAAGAATCAGAAGCGTCCATCATGCCAACGCAGTACTGAGGCAAACCATTATAGAAAACCCTAGCCTTTGGTGGAAGGAGCATAACGAAAGAGTCATTCAACTGGAGAAACTGAACCCTCCACGATATATGTTTCAGAACAAGTACTGCTTTGCGTATGAGTTCGAAGTCCCCCCAGGCAATCCCAACCAGGAGTACGAGGATGGCAACTCTGACCGTAGACGGGTTCACAAGAGAAGAATTATCGTTAGAAACACCGACAAAAAGTTGCCGCTGAACGATCCGAGGTTCATCTCACGTCATCTGGAGATCGAAGATTCGTCAGCTGAGGATTATGTTTTATGGCCTCGGCCTCTGCCTGTCCAACCTGCACCAGTGCCCCTTTCGAATACTGTGGCACCGTCCGCTCAGAGTGTCAATCAGCAGTACACAACCAGGATGACTACAGTCTTTCCAGCCCCAGGTTTACTCCCTCTAAATCAGTACGCTCAACCTTCATATACGCATCCTACCGTTGTCTCAAATGCTTCCACATCTCAGGGAATTCAAGGGAACGAGCTAGGCCTACAGGAGGATATTTCAGGCACTGCTCAAGGCAACCTAGAAAACATGCCGAGGCAACGTTTTTACATCCCTACGTCGCCTGCTACGCCTGGCTTTGCAAATTACGGCAGCAATCAGGAAACTCAGTCCGTCCGTCCTTCAAATACCTTGGACGATGATAACGAAGCAGACTTCGTTGGGCAGCCAAAGATGCCAGATCCTAACATTGGGAGCGGTACCGGCATGTCTGATGAACTCACTGCGCCAACTGCTCCAGCGGCCCAACCATTTGAAGAGAACGCAGTCCCATTTAGTTTCGACGATTGGGTGGTCAATGAGTCCGAAGATGCTTGGGGCGGTATCTATGATGAACCCACTGGCAACGGCGACAATTAGTACGGCCTGGGATGATTTTGATATGATCATATGAGAGATTAATGGAAATCGATGATGATCGTGAGAGGGGTATAGTTTGGCATTGTTTATTTGCTAGTACTTAACTTGGTTGAATATTGGGTTGATGCCATAGAGATGTGCATGGTCGGTAACTTTGTGCTGGATTTCTTACTGTATGGAAATAGTTGGCTTTATGTCTGCTGAGTAAGTAGTCATATCGGTGGTGTTATCGACTTGGTTAGAGATGCTTGCATACTACAGTTTTAGAGGCTGTAATGTTATATCCTGATATCTTGTTAATTCTGTATATGGTACATCTGAATTCCCTTTCTGATATTCTTCAACTCTCTTGTCCCTGAATCTGATTCTATTTGTATCAATCTCACCGGTTGCTAGCACTTTCTCGTGGCGCAAATCTCGAAAGCTAGGCATCATGAACGACATGTGCAAGTTTTCCGACGTAAGCCCACAATTGTGCTGCCCCTTCAAGTTGGTTCTCCATATCCATTCCAGCAGTTTCCATTGCATGAGAAGATTATGCGCTAGCTTCGTGCAATTATAGAATCTCGAGATAGTTCTGCCATGCAGGTGAAGTTCAATTGGACGGTTCAAACGAGACTTTACTTCCGAAAGAGGCTAGCCTTCTCCGACGGTTGCTTTGTCCAGCGGGCTTGTCCAATCCAACAAAGTCTGCGCCAGAATTCCAAGCCACGTCAACAAAGTCAGGTACAGCAAACGCGAACGAGCCAGAAATCATCCAAAGCACCCACGAAGTCATAATCTCTGGAATAACGACGCAGTACGGCGTAGCAATTCACACCTGGTCACCTCCACGATTGCGATCTATCGGGCACACCAACGGCTACATACGTCACTCACCCTGGCGACAACTTCAAGCGAGGCTTCGACAAACGAATCTGACCTGACGTATCGCATACGACTTTGTTTGCACCAGTGCGCCGAAACTCAACCACGATGGATCCGACCGATCAACAGCCGAAAATTGTACCTCGTTGCCTCCAAAGGAAAGTCCGGGAACTTGGACAGAACCAGATCGCTATCCGGGGATCTCTCATGGTGTTTCGGCTCAGGCCTTGAGGGGTCTTGGGAAACACGACATTGTCGGTTGAGAAGCTGTTATCGCAATGTCGTCGGGTGAGGATCAGCAAAAGAAGGTTTGAAGTGGGCCTATGAAGTTGGGGAATCGCAAATAGTACGGGCTGTGGGCGCTGAGGCAGACATTTGGAAGTCTGTTGTGGGAGATGGGATGGTTTTGGATTGTGTTTGGGGCTCTGTTTTGATCAAACACAAATATGAGGCACGGCATGGTGTTGAGATTCGATGGGCAATCTCAACACTGGATTTGGATTGGAGATCACAGGCACAATGGCAGAGCATCCGGTACTGGTAAGAGATGGGCTTACTCCCCATTCGAAACACTTTTTGGCGGCATCCTTGACATACGGTGTGTGGGAGGGGTGTTGACGGTCTGGAAATCATGCAACCTAGCGCGATAACTGTGGTCGGCTGGGGCTCGCGGTTATGTGGACCGTGTGTGTATGCTGGATTCTGGGACGAAATTGGATACACGAGGGTGCTAAGGGTACAGAAGAAGCATTGCATATCGTATCGATATGTGCTTAGCGCCTTCTATCATCAGCGTATTGCCACATCTCAGCTTGACAACTCTTGTTTTGAGGTTCGTCAGTTCCGAGGCCTGTACTTCTTGGATGAGATCTACTAATGATTGCAATATTTGGAATCATGGCTGATTTTGTATCGGATTTCTCCCTTTCTCCCTCGAGGTGTAAAGGCGCTGGCGAGATTGATGTGCATGGGGATGAAAATAAAGGACTTTGCTTGGAAGTTATATGCATGTCGCCAAATGCCATTGTCGTCTCTAGCCCGCTGTGCTTTTCAATTGTGAGTCGGAAGTTGAAGTTGTTACTTGCATTGAATTTCGAAGCTTTTACTCGACATCTGCGGCGGAATCGAACGTCATGATGGAATTCCCGACTGAGACGAGCTCAGGATTTGGAGTTCTTGATGGCCCAGAGGGCTTGAGAAGTCTGAAGACTTGCAGGTTTGCCTGTTCCCAAAGGTAATTTGGAGCATGCAATCCTCATTCATAAGGTTTTGGTGGACAAGCCGCTGCTAATATTTTTCTTATATTCTAGGCCAAATACTTGCCGACTGTCAGAGGCAGATCTTTTGGAGTGGGCTAGGCAAAATATCACTTTACTTCCGAAACCGGTTAGTTCATCCTGACCGACCTCCTTCCTCGTCCAGAAAGCTTACTCTCGAACCCCACAAATCTTTTCTTCCACCGTACAACTCACACCCAGCACAGCACCCGGCAAAGAAAACCTCCCAGAGTACCCATCGTCAAAAAGACTTCCTCAAGTTCAACCATCGCAACCGTCCCATCTCGACCACCGCTACCGGCTGCACCATGGCCACCTCGCACGCTATCGTCCCTGCCACACCTGGTACTGGTAGCAAGAAGCGCGACGCATCAAAGAGTCCTCCAAAGGACCCGAACAAGAACAAGCAAAAGAAGCCAAAGGGATCTGGCCCTAATGCCGGTCGACGACCGAGGGCATACCTTCTGCAGATTATCCGTTGGACTAGTACTGCAAATCTCCAGGGAGCCGATGCGAACGATTGGCCATTGACAAACGCTGTGATTGAGAGTCTACCGGTGCCCGACAACCTTCTCTTCCGCCACGTAAACCAGGGGCACCTAGCTCTTAGGAATTACATTACTCAAAACGCCCACATGTGGTGGAATGATGGGGATCAGAACGACATCATCTTAACACCGAGCAACAAGTCAGGACGGAGCGGCCACTTCTTTTTTGCATTCGACATTGGGCCCGACCATCCTCACCAAGACGCTCCTGTTCGAGGACAGCGAGTTGTCCGGCGTGTTATTCGCTTGGGATTCACAACTCTCCCCGAGACATCTCCACTCTTCGTCGAAGGCGACCCCGGCGTTCAGGATACTCGCATACCAAGGCCACCGGCACCTGCTCCTCTTGCACCAGTCGGTGCTGCTATCCCACCTGGCGGCCCAGCTCCAGTCGATCCTGTTGTCCCACCTGGCGACCCAGCTCCAGTTACCGACGCACCCTCCACCAATACAGCTCCAGATTCTGACGCTGTCACTTCCACCAACGCTGCCCTCGACCCACATGCCACCTCCAGCGGTACACCTCTCGCTCCCATTGCCGAGACTACCGACAACCACTCTTCGGTCGAGCCAGTCATAGCTGGTCTGACCACGGGCCCTGAGCATGAGGTGGAGGAGGGTGAAGAGGATTCGATCCCGGAGGAGAAGAAGCAGCATCTGCAGGAAAACGTAATTGGCCAGGAAGAGACCGCCCACGAAGCGGAGGAGAATGATGAGGATCCAGCCGTCAAGTCGCTGCAGAGTGGAGATTTGGGGTTTGTACCACAGGAGAAAGAGGACACTGGGGTCGAAGAGGTTCCGATCGACGAGGATTTGGCACGGACAAGGCGTGAGGAGACCATTCAGGAGCAATCAGCAAGCAATGAGACCCCACAGGCCGAAAAGGAGGATAGTGAGAAGATTACGGAGACTCCTGCGGTCGAGACGGGTGAAGGGCCCAAGTTGGTGGTGGAGAGTGATGATGAGGTTGCACCAGAAGAACCCGGGGAGAAGGTGGAGGAGCAGGATTCTGTGACTAGAGATGTGGTTAAGGAGACGGTGGATCATCAGGGACAGACGGTGGGTGCGAGTGAGATTACGGTCAAGAACAAGAAGGATGGGCCGACTGTCAAGGAAAAGGAAAAGGCTCGGATTGAGCTATCGGCTACAATCAGTTGCCTGCGATTTATCTTTGACGGCCAGGTAACTGAGGAGCGGTGCCGACAGGCGGGAGTTGAGAAGCGTTCGGCTCTCGGTGCAGCCCTTGCTGAATTAGAGGAGGAACTGCGGTTGGCAGTTGAGAGAACTGATGCCGAGTTCGAGGGAATGAGGAGCGCTATGAGTGGTAATCGTGAAGAGTAGTTTTGCTATCTCTGGCATGATGTTGATTGTTGGCTAGGTTTCTCCGGTCTCTTTACTGGTGTTTTTCTTTAATGCTCTTTTAACTTTTCATTTGTATTTCATACTCAGAAGTATCCATATTTATTTCTCACCATTCCATCTTCTGCCTTGTATCCCTAATCTTCAACAAGAGACATTGAGACAAGATATGGACGAGATGACCTCCAATCCAACCATCTTAGGAGCTCGAGTCGGAGAAACTGCATGCTGCAGTCTTCACTTCGCTGCTCTCGCCCTGGCATAGGTATGTACTGAAGTGCCCACTTCTTTTATGCAGGATTATAGTTCTTGGACAAAAGTATTCGTCACTTCGCCATTTTACACCAAAACTGCCACTTTTCATCAACCTCCAGCTCCACCACCAAAGCCTGCAACAAAAGAATAAAAATACCACGTTCAGATCTTAGTTAGATCTACAACTTCTTCTCACAAAGTTTCCCAAAATAATCAATATCCATGGAGTTTGTTGCTCTGTAAGTGGTCGCATGGTGTTCTTGGCAGAAATTATATGGGAAATCTACAGTTTTGGATCTCCAGCAAACTGACAAGCCTGTATTTCCACCCCCTTTGAGGCCTTCGCTTCGCAGTTCGGTTATTCTGACAATCAGACTAAGAACTCTGAATGGTATTTTTTATTTGAGCTGCCAATGAGATCTGGCAGACTACATGCCGCTTGAAAGTTTGCACTTTTGGTGTAAAATCATGGGGTGACGATTACTTTTGTCCCCAAACTGTACGTTACCTTCGACACCAAATTTGTAACTAAGTAATGCCTTTTCGGCAGCGCCGTGACAAATGAGCATCCAGAGATAGATACATCAACATGCAATTTTTCGTAGACTTTAGAGTTCATGGAGAGAACTTGCCATCGACAATGGTGCGTTCCCTAAATATGGCGCATACAGTATAAGCTCACAATGCTATGTTAAACAAGTCACTAAAAAGTGACATGTATTATTCCTAACTTGCTATCCATATGCTAACACTACCAGGCTCGATCGACTGAGGATGGAAGCTCGTCCTGCCAAAAATGAATGCATTGGGTTGCGTTGGATATCACTTTACTATTGAAGAAGCCCCAATACCCCTCGTTCGTGATAGATGGACTGTGACTTGATGATTGAAGCCTCAACAGGCAAGATCGACTGCAGATCTTCCCTCTCTAGGAGACAGTCTTGCCTTCTAAGGCAAGTGATCTGGAAAGCGTCGTTATTTTGGGTTCGTGCCTTTTCTCAAAGGTACTTCCGAAAGCGGCTAGTCTGCTCTGCTCGACCTCCTTCCTCGTCCAGTAACTCGAACCCTCACAAATCTTTTCGTCTGTCGTTCACTGCTCAGAGGCATCACCACAACCAAAGACAAGCCGACCTACCCCATTCGCCGTTCCTGTCGCCTACGGAACCCCTGTCATCCCAGTCTCTGCTCAGCTGAAGTACAACATCACCGTCAACGACAAGATCGTCAAGCTTGTGGATACCTGCCCTAGCCAGAGACTTTACCGCCACCTCACACAACACCGACCATGTCGACGGCCCAGAGCCTCGTCCCTGCCGTTCCCGGTACCGGTGGAGCCAACAAAAAGCGAAATACTTCACGAAGTCCAAAGAAGGACGACCCAGCCGACAATCCCCAGAAGAAGCCGAAGGCATCGAGCATCAGGGGACTAAAGAGGGCCTACTTCGTCCAAATCGAGCGTTGGGTGCAAAGAGCACAGCCATTGCCCCCTCGAGCCAAACCCGGCCATACAGAGATCGTCCAAACGCCTCATATCCGGTTCCGAGCCATAAACCACGGCAATACCCTCGTGGTCCAGTCAATCTCAGACAATCCTGACATGTGGTGGAATACGGGAGATAACACCGATCTCATTCTAGGCGGTGGAGGTGGAGGTGGTTGCTTTTGGTTCGAGTTCGACATTCCGGAGGACCACCCGACTCAGGATGCTTTGATTCAGGGGCGAAGAGTCGCTCGTCGCAAGATTTCGCTTTCATACGAGTACTTGCAGCCCAATCATCCAAGCTTTGTCGACACGCCTCCTCAACCTGTTCCGCAACTTCGTGTTCCTAAACGCGTCAAACCCGTCATACCCCCCCGTACCTATCAACGCTGCTGCTCCAGTCAACCCTTTCGGCTACAACCTTTATCCTGGCTACATTAACCCGCTCGGCCATATCCCCGCCTACGCTCCCGCCATGTCGCCCGTTGTTCACCAGGCAAACCCAGAGATCGTCGACCTCACGACGGATTCGGATGCCGAGGCGGAGAAGCCTGAGGAGGAAAAGGAGGCTGTCCAGAATGAGAATGAGCCCGATGGGGTATACGGTAAAGGAGACGGTGGAGGAGAAGGAGACGGGGGGGAAACGGAAGCCACGAAGGAGAAGGAAACGGCAGAGGAGGAGAAGGAGGTTATTGCGGCGAAGGAGCCCGAGGAGCATGTGAGGCCAGTTGAAGTGTTGGAGCCGGCGGATAAGGAGGGCAGGTCTTTGAGAGAGGCAAATCCGGTGGGGGAGGAGAAGCAGGATGCGGAGAAGGAGCCGGTCGAGGCGACGATGGTGGCGGAGAAGGGCGGGACGGAGGAAATGACGGGGGAGCCAGTCACTAAGGATCTGCCTCAGGAAAAGAATGATGTCGATGTCCATGAGAGCGAGAAGTCTGATATTGCAGATGAGGCTCAATTGGAAAAGCAGAAGAAGGACGTGAAGCTCGATACCCTTCTGGCTCGAAACGAGCTATCCATGACTATTAGCTGGTTTCGGTCTATCATTGAGAATCATGTCACTCCAGAAAGGCTTGCACGAGCGGGTATTGAAAGAAGTTCGATCCTTGAGGATGCGCTTGCGGAGTTGGAGGGAAAGCTCAAGGTTGCGATGGAAGAGACCTAGAATACTTGAGTTTATTTATGCTTCTTTGTTTGCGAAAAGGCATTCTTTGCGGAATATCATACTCTGTTAGCATTGGCTTTTTGAGTTTACTTCATAATGGCAGTTCGTTACCGCTGATACGTGCCTAGGCCCTCTGCAAAGTCCTATCCATATCTCCGGCTCGGAAAAATTGACATGACTGCCAATGAAAGGAATTTCCTAAGCCTGAAACGCAATCTGGCTTGATTTCTCTTCCTATAAATTGCTCACTGGAACTTCGTTCAAGAAAGACTTTCAAACTTGGACGTTTCTCTGCATCAGCATCCACGGTCTAGAAAACATTGTCAAGATTTTATCCAGTCAGCACCATATCAACTGCTAGCACAATCAACCAAAGATGCCGCTAATTGACAGCAAGAACGATCATGAGTTTCAGTATGGGATGGCTGGTAGGAGCATGTATAACGCTGTTTGGGGGAAAGGGATCGAGTGGGCATTGAAAAATGAACTGATCCAGGTGATGGATGAGGACACAGGCGTTTTAACTCGGAGCCAGGATGCTCCCAGGGATGCTAAAACTTTCTTAGCGAGGCTGGAACATGTAGATTACGAGGCCGAAAATACAAAGGCAAAGGCAAAACGTCCAATATTCATGTTCTGCTTTGAGCTTGAGGAGCCAAATGTCGGGGTCGATTGGTACATGGGTGGTCTTCCTTGCCAAGCTTCACATGTATTGCTACGAGATGTTTGGTTTGAGGCATACGGTTGTGTTTCTAGGCGCCTCTGCCCTGAGGACTGTTATGATTGGTCCTCTTGGAAGCTCCCAAATACATTTCTATCACCAGTTGCTCAATTGTCGGGTGCTTCAGGAATAGGTAAATGCAAATCATCCTCTTTCTCTATCATGCTAACATGTCGATGCTTGAACCATTAGGAAAGACAACATTTCTAGGCTTCTTTCTACTTGTCCGCCTTCTTCTGGGACTACCGACCGCGTTTCAACCAGATGGTTCATCCTTACAGTCAACAATTTACTTGTTTACTGAGTCGGGCTGTTGGGGAATTCAATCGCCAACGGAAGAGACAGAGTATTTCGAACTCCAAGTTGGTCCGAAGGTGGATAATTTCATTTTTCTATGCTCAGGTCCGCCTGCAGACTCAATGCTTAGAAGCAGCGAGCGAAGCAACTGGCCTACGTTATACTACTCCTCTTCGGACGGATTACTGCCCAAGAGCTTTATTAGCCGTATACAATACAGAATATATATGGATATATGGTCTATTGAGGAAATTGTACTACTGTAGTAAGCATTACTCAACCCCTTCAAACAAGTTGGCGATACTAACTCTGGGTATAGCAAGCTGGGTGCTTTTTGGAGTGGAAGTTTTCATGATGAAGAGAACTTGCTCAGTTTCGTGAACCTTTACCATCCTTCTCCACGGCTCCTTAATGAAGTCTCACAGCTGCTGTACTCCGAGGGCGTTAGGCCCTTTGCTTGGGCAGAAAACTATCAGAGAAACCACGTTATCCCGACACTAGCAAAGCTCTCGAAATTTCGACATGACAATGAAACAGGTGAGTATTTTGGTGTTGATACTAGCAACACGATTGCGGTAACCAGACCAGTTGATGTCAATGGCACAATCGTTCCCTTATCTTCATTACACCGCAACTACCTGCCCACGAAGTATCTCTGCACCTTGATGGAGAATACTAGGTCGAAATCTACAAGTCTAGAGGCTGCTGAACAGGAGATTGCGAGACTGATTGGAGAACAAGACCTTTGGAAACATAAGGCATACGATTTGGAAAAGCGTAACATTGAAATGAGCTCAAGAATCCAGAGAACACTGGCTGTTCTTGGGCCGATTGATGTTGAAGAAGAGGTATGCGATGCAAGTGGCGCAAAGAAGAGAAAGTTGTAGACCACATATGATAGTTAGGATGAAGATGGATGTATGGGAGGCTAAATAAACAGTTTCGGATACCTGGTAACTGTCAAGAAACGACAAATATAGAGTAGAGGCTAACATCTACTACGAAGTAATCACAATCAAAACCTCCACCTAATCATCATCTTCCTCATCCACCGGGCCGTGATCATCCTTCATCGCACCTGCTACCATTTTCTCCAATCCTATAAGGCCTGCTTCCGCCTCCTTCTCCTTCTCTTTTGGCTCCTCGTCAACAACCATCAAGCCCGCCGGCCCAGCATCCTTCTCTTCCATAACCGGCGCATCCACCGGATCACATTCTCTACCGGCTCCACCTTCTCCACAGGCTCCTCCCCATCCGCTGGCTCCTGCTCATCCGCTTCGGCATCCGATTCCGTCGTCAGGTCAATGACCACTGGATTTGCCTAGCGCAACACCGGCGGCATGCCAGGATCTCGGGGTCGTCAGGATCTTCTTCCTCGTTTGGTGGGTTCAGTCGGTCGTTAGGCTCGCTCCACCCAGTGTTCTATCTGGACAAAGTAGGCGCGTTTCTTCCCTCTTGTGCTGGATCCCATTGTTTTCTTCGAGAGCTTCTTTCCTGGATCATCTTTTTGGGGGCTCCGTGAGGCATCCCGCTTCTTGGTGGGGCCACAAGTACTGGGACGACCCGACCCAATGTTTGTGCAGTTGACATTGTGGGTGAAAGATGGGTAGATGATGGAGGCATTGGAATTAATGGCGGACCTAGTCGGTAGGCTTTCTTTCCGGTGTGGTGATACCTGTGAACTGAGCTCCGGACAAAACGTTTTGCTGGGGCTCAAATTGATGGACGAGAAAGGAGGTCGAGCAGAGCAAACTGGTGAATATTCGTGTGCGGAAGGATGTCGAAACTCAATGAAGCCTTGTTGATTATTTCCCAAAGCGGTTAGTACGTCTGCTTCGGTCTCCTTCCTCGTTCAGAAAGTTTCTTCCACCCACTTCTGCTGTTCTTTGTTTGGTCTCTTTCTTGTCCAGAGATCGAAACAACTTTCAATCCGCTTCCCATACTCTTCTCACCAAAGTCGAAACACCAAACCGGCTCCACCTTCTGTGTCAACATCCGCCAGCATGGCGACACCTATCTCGATCCCTCAGTCAACTGTCTTACAGAACAAGCGAAAAGCATCAGCTTCACCACCGCGTCAAGAGAAGATGAAACCCGGCCCCAACGCCGTTCGAGGCTATTTCATACGAATTACCAGGACAAACAGCAAGCATGAACATGAGCAGTATATTCCGAAATACATTCGCTACGCCAATATTCATCATATCACCCAACTGCTTGTCAACACAATCGAAGAGAATCCCGAGATCTGGTGGGAGGATGGAGACAACAACGACGTCGTCTTGAGAGAAGGAGGAGGAATTTGCTCCTACCCCCAGGATCCACTTGATGTACCTGCTACGAACCAGGTCCAAGAAGACATCACTGTTTTCGCCCAAGGAGGGAGAGTTCTCACGAGAAAAATCACCGTCGCATTCGAGATGATGAATCCAAACGACCCTCTTCTCAACAAAGCTGTCGTGGCCAAGCCCGATCGGAGGATCAGAAAGCCGCCAGTGGTTCCCAATAGGCCAGGTGCATTGATTTCCGGCACATCTGAGATCGAACGTCGTTTTCTAGTCCAACCTGTTCCGCAACCAACAGCAACTCCGACCGGGCCCACCACTGCTCCTCTTGGACCTACCACCACTGCTACTCCTGCACCTACAGCCAAGCCTCCTGCCCAGAAACCTCTTCCCTCCTTCTTTCCTGGGCAATATCCAAGCTCTCAGGGAAAGACCCCGACAAGCAAGCCCGACGATAAGGCAGTTCGCATCAAGAATGACGCCCAGGAACAAGCGTACAGAGCTGTTGTCGCAATCCGAAAGAACTTCGCCATGCTCACTACCCAGCTGTGTAATGATGCTGGCATCGCCAAACCAACACTCTCCGACGAGTTTCAAAAGTTGGAGAAGGATTTGAGGAAAAGTCTTGGGAAGACTGATGACGACGAGGACGCTGATGCGGTGGATGAGGATTAGGCTAAGGATGATGTTGAGGCCAACTGCGCCGTGAACATCGAGCCTGAAAGAGTACTCGGTGGGTTGATTAAAGGAAAGGGATGGTGCTTTGCGGAGCATGGCATTGCACAATGCTGATGCGGTGGTTGACCTCTGGTGTCGGAGTTTACGCAATATATCTTATTATTTTCCCTCCCTCTCGTTTCACTTTCCGTGCTTCTTTTTTTATTGTATACCGTATATTTCCCATCTCATCGTATAACTCAGTCCGGACAGTGATTTTGGTTGTCCGACAGTGCTTAGCCTTTGTATCCGGATTGGAAGCGAGGGGCTTCATTGTAACCGATCTTACTTTCTTGATAGCCTCCTCCCAACGTTTTCGCGTTTTTGGCCCTGCAACTGCAGTAGAATGAGTTGTTCATACGCCCATTCCACTTCTCTACAACAAGCTGGCACACTTACTCCAGCCTTTTCGAACCATGCCGGTCTCATAAACCGCATCTCGTTGTACATCGTGACAAACCACGGAGCAAGATAAACCCCGCCTTTAGGCCGCCAATAGTGTATCATATCTCTCCAACATTCTTCCTCGCTGACCCTTCCACTGACGCATTGTTCCTTACTCGCTGTTCCTTTCTTTATCGCTTTTTGGGCCATCACTTCCCGCAACCGTAGCACAATGCGATCGCAATCCCCCAAGCTGACCGGAACGTCAAGCATTTGTCCCCGCCTACTTCCAGGCAATGTCTGAAGCACTTCCGCCTGCATCCAATCCAGATTCGCAAGAACACTCTCAATTTGCCTCCGTAAAAATGCTCGATACCCTCTGACAGTACGGCACTTCTTCCACTGCTCATCAAAATAACCGCATCCAGTCAGACCGGGGTCATTATTCGGTGTCGCCAAGAACTCCGGAGGCGTATAGAACACTGCTTCAGTATCCAGGAACTTGGACCTTCCAGCGCCCATTGCGCTACTGCTGCTACTATTCGAGGCACCAAGTCGTTTTTGCTCTTGGAGGTATGCTATTCTGAGGGAACGGCGTTGCTGGCTCTGATTGCTCGTTCTGAAGGGAGGCATTGTAGAAGCTGTCGAAGGTACAAGACCTCAAGCTTCTTCCACAGCCAATGGCGAGGCTGTCTCGATGAAAGTGGGTGCGATGGAATGATTCTCTTAGAGACTTGGTTGGTTTGCTGTCGGTTACGTGTCTGCCAGGTGAATTGATGGCTCTTGAAGATCTTATCTTTATCTCATCAGGACGGTTGCATCAAATGGGTATTAGTAGGTGACTTGCGTTCTGCTTGTTAACGAACTGTGTTACAGAGCAAAAAGCAGTTACATATGAGTCGAGGTGGTGGAGTGGTTAACACGTTCGCCTGCTATAGGAGATATGAGCATTAGTCTCAATGCTTCGAAGCAAGCGGATGCCTCAGGGCGCGCAGGTTCGAATCCTGTCCTCGACGACGGGTTCTACCTTTTGGCGCCTAAGCAATCCGACTAGATTCTGGCCTCCTTCGAAGCAAGCGGATGCCTCAGGGCGCGCAGGTTCGAATCCTGTCCTCGACGACGGGTTCTACCTTTTGGCGCCTAAGCAATCCGACTAGATTCTGGCCTCCTTCGTCGTATAATGTAATCTTTGGATTCAGTTGACTGGGGGAGGTCCGGGGTTCAACTCCCCGTTTGTCCAATATTTTTGCGAACGTCAATCCTCTCTCTCTTTCTTGTTTATGGAAGTCGAGCAAAGCTATGTCCATGAAGAATCCCATACCCGTTCACTATGCTTTTTGAGCTCCTCCACCGAATTTTTCAAGCTACGAGCGATGATCTCTTGTATATTGTGCAACCACATATATGTACATTAACGACGGCAAACTCCTTAAGAACTACTGATCATGAGCAAACTACACCAGAGCATGCTACTAGCTGATACTCGAGGAGTTTGCTCTCGCCGAGGGTGGCTCTGTACTGGACATCGCCTTCGACCATTTACACCTACAACGCGTTAACGGAGCCAGAAACAGACTCGCTTAAATATTGCTATCTCGTAGCTGTGCTCGTGACGGAGAAGCTACCTAGGTGCCAACGGCCAACTGCTGTTGTCTTTTCCGTAAGAATCTCACAGGATTGCAGATTTTGGGATAGCACTGATATGATCTAATACAGTGTTTGTGTTCGTGATGCTAGCAAGCAGAAAGCATCCTGTAAAGTTAGCCTCAGTATAAAATAGAAAATGGTGATGAACAATCGAATGCCGGCCACTCATCCCCGCTTTGTCTAGTACCAAGCCCACTAACCTGGTCAGGTACTTACTTCCATTAACGGCAGGGCATCGATGCATCCTTCAAACAAGGAAGGATGTCCAAAGTAAAAAATACCAACAAATTCGGCCAAGTACTACTTCCGTAAACGCTGAGGCTCACCCCCGCCGATGTCCTTCCGTCGATCGAGCTGTCCAGCAATCTTGACTCTCCTCGCTTTATAATTTATAATCCGCAACCTCTCGTCCATCTCTCAACCCTCATCATCATCCACAAAAGTTCTCTTCATATTTGAACCAATTCTCACTTCCCACCCGACAAATAACGACTTTATCGACATCACCACTTTCTTCCTTCTGTCACTTTTTCCCACCTCTTTCACTTTGATTTAACTCTTCGTCTCGAGCTCTACCGCAAAAGTCATGTCGCTGCTTGGCCAGGATCCCACCCCAACGCAAGAGCTGCTTCGTCCGGACTCAGACAGACGTAAAGCCTCGCGCATAGACGTCCACTCCGTCCAAATCCGAAAGTGGACTGGCCCTAATGTCGATCCACGCTCCGACCCTCCAGACGAGACTGAGTTTGTCCGCTACCCAGAAACAACCCGAATAAAGTCAGTACATCACGCCAACCGGGTTCTGAGAGAGGAGATAGAACAGCATCCAGAAATGTGGTGGACGGACGGAGATACGAGTAGAATTATCCTTCGGAGGATCGCGTCCCGTTCATTTAGTCTGGAGCACACATTCGTTGTCCCACAAACCAACATCGGGCAACAGTGGATCACAAACTCTGGGGTTCAGCATCGTGTTGCAGTCCGTCAGATTCGCGTATCCGTCAACGGCATGAAAAGCGATAGCCCTAATGGTTACGTTATGCTATCTCCCGCTGATGAGACCATTACTGCACAGCCAACCTATGTTGACCATCCTCCCGAGCGCGAGGTCCTCGAGATATCCTCCGACTCGGATCACAGTTCTGCTGAGGCTCCGGGTGCGGCTGCAGCATTACCAACCGGTGGCGGAGTTGTTGATCTCACTGAGGACTCGGACTAGTAGAATGGTGGTTGATGGTTAATCGACTGCAATGCTCCATTGTCTATCTTATACCTTACTGCAAGGTTCGAAAAGCCTACCGTCAACTCCAACATCAAAGTCAGTCGACGCTCTTTTGCATGGTATTTCCGGTGGATTGGTTACTACTCCCTTTTTTCTATTTGCTTCAACTCTTTATCTTTGCTCTTGTTATCTGTTTTCTTTTCCTCGGTGGACACATCGAATCTCTTGTGTGAGGGACTCCAAAGGGTACTTTTATCTGGTTTCGTTGTTAACTTTATTTTGTTTGCTTTTCTCTGTTCTTATGGATTAGACGTTGTTTTTTCGGAGAAATATTTTTCCTCACTTTAGCTACCTAGGTACGTTTATACTAGCGCATAGGTTAGAACGCATTCGAAAGTTGACTGCCTTTTTGCTATGTAAAGTAAGTTGCGATATGTTGGTGCATTGAAATTCATCTTTCTTTTATGTCTCCACTGGTAATTCTACTCAAAAAAGTTCGAGCTTTGTGTTTGTGAAGTTCGATGATCTGAAGTGTACTCAAGCTGAATTCTGCTGAAGGGTTCGAGTCGGCTTGAGATGATTGCTATTGTTGAAATGCTTTCACATTTCAGAATAGAAGTAGAGCTGATTAGAGTGCCGCTCATCAGATTGCCTGCAGCGGCCGAAAACTTATCTATGGGCGAATGGTCTAGGCGGTATGACACCCCCTTAGCATGTAATCTTCGGATACGGTTGACTGGGGGAGGTCCGGGGTTCAACTCCCCGTTTGTCCAATCTTTTTGCGAAATCGCTCTCTTGGTTAGCGGAGATGAGCAAAGAAACCCATCGTTTTGAGCACCCCCACCGAGGATTGCATGTTACTAATGATGAGCGTTTTTATATTGTTGTGATTTAAAACTGACAGATGGCCCACCCATATAATGACTACAGCTTCTTTTAGAACTGCTTTGTACCAAGCAACGGAAACGTCCAGGCGCCCACATAATGATGCTGATCAGCTGATGCTACCACAAATATATAGAAATGGCCAATACATAATGAATTAACATGTCAACCCATATCAACTTCCACTGAAAAATAAAAAGAACTCGCAAGAATAGCCCAATTCTACCGCTGCATCATCAGTTATAGACCCACAATCCACCAAACTTGATCCCTTCCTCATCAATGCTGACCGGCTGAGTAACCCCACACTTCTTCGTTCCCCACCCGATCCTTTTGCAATTCTCAGGCAAGTAGATACCCTCTCTCTCTTGCACTTTCATCCACTTCCTCTGCCACACAGTAACACCTCCATCATCTCGCTCCTTGACAAGCTCGGTCCTCCTTTCCTCATCCTCCTCGAACTGTACAATCTCAGCCAGCATGTCACAACCATTTGGCACATCGGGCATTTGACGGAAAATCCTCACTTCGCCTTCAGAAGCACTTGCAACTGTGGACAAATTGGCAAAGAGTTCGGGATCGTTATGATCGTATCCCAAGGCGGTAGAGTTGTATAAACCAATGTTGAAGAGAGGGTTGATGGCGATGTGAGACTGACGCATAGGTAAATGGAGCGGATGGCGTGGAAGATCCGGGCCAGTCGTGACGATACCATAAAGAATGTTCGTTGTATCTGCTAAGCTGAATGCTTGCGTCGATTTATTGAAGTTGAGAGTCATGGTCCAAGACTCTGGAAGGTTGAAAGGCAGCTCGGCTGGTCTCAAAGAATCGCGGACGATGGGCTGGACTTTGGAATACTGAACTATATCGAGACGGACGGATTCGAAGGAGGGAGACGCCGGTGCCTCGATTGGCTCTCGGCAATACATATTCATGCTGGTTTGATAGCGGACTTGGTGAGGGTGGCGGCCATCAAGGATGTCGAGCATCACCTTCTCTTGCCCTCCATAGCGGACGTCCTCTTGAATGTTGTTTTGCAGCCTCCTCTTGTAGGCCGGTAATCGAAAGTGCTGAACCAATTCACCGGTGGTGACGTTATAAATGAGCAAGAAACAACGTGAGCCTTCAACTGGTTCAGCAAGTCGTTTGCCATCGGGTTTGCGTAAGGGAAACATGATCGTCTGAGAAGAAACTATAGCTTCGGCAACCGTTTGGCAAATACCTGGAGGTGGTTGGACGCCGAATGTTCCGTTCTGAATGATTGTGCTCTGAAGCTGCTGTGCTTCTTCTGGTGCGATTGTCGGATTTGCTGCAAGCATAGCCTCCCGTTGCTCGTCACTTAGAAGCGATTCGCCGCCCGCTGGATGATGCAGAACGTAAGTCTTCTCTACGTATTCGCCTCCATCTGCACCATCTGGCCTTGGAACCTTCTCGTCAACAAGCTCACCCGGAAACTCTCCTGTAATAGCTTCCGACAGGATGTGTCCTGTAAAATCAAATCCGTAGCAAACAGCAACATAGTCGCACTCTCCTTTGCTGTTCTTGAAGGGGAGAGTTTGGATATCGAACTGATCTGCTCTGTAATGGTTTCGAAAGTTTCCAGCAATGGTAGGTCCGTCCAATGCCGTCCAAGGTGGCTCATATCGTGCCTCGTCTTGCTGGCTGCGACTGAACGTAGAGTGGCCAAGCATGTCTGGTTGAATACAACGCTGGTTCCCGGTTTCCAAATCGATCTTCCATAGTTGAGAGGTTCGTTGCTCTTCGTCGCTGGAAGCTCGAATGAGGAAGGGTCCAGAAAAGTGCTTTGTACTGCCTCGTCCATGGTGGTACCAATCGGTGGCTAGACAGGCTTTGATTGATATTCCCTTTGTTCCTCCTTCGGCGTTTGTGACCCACAAAGTCTTCTCTCTTGGAATGTTAAAGGCGAGAATCCTAGCCGCGTGGTTAGCTTCAAACCTATCCTGGGGATATTGAAGAGAACGTACCCCAGAAGTATTGTGACATCTTCCTGTTCATCCTCCTGCGCCTGCATTACATACACCGTACGCGTCACTGTAATGTACAATCCAACCAACACAATACCAGTTTTCTCATCGATGTGCCAGACCTCGCCAAAGCAGCCGTCGGGAACACTCGCCAGGGCCGAAAGATCCGCTCTGAAGTTGAGAAGTTGTGCACGCTTGTCTGGGCCTACTTGCTTGAAAGTCCCAGCACGAAAGACTTTACCATCAACCCATGCGGCATACTTTCCGACACTGACATACTGGGCTTTGATATTGGTGTAGGTCCCAAGCTCCTCACTGTATGTCCCGACTTGACAAGTTGGTCTTGCCAATGGTCGAAGGAAGGCGGCCAGTTCAACTGGCAGGTTCATCAGCACAACGACACCCCTCAACTAACAGCATCGTAACCTACCAGTCTTCGTGAAGTAACCCCACTCTGACGTTGGGTTGGAAAGAATGGACGAGTATTTCTTGTAGATTGCATTCTCATGGGCTCTGAGCCATTTCTGGAGAAGCTGCTTCCATGCCTTCGAGACGACGGTGATTCTGATCTTTTCGCTATCCGAAAGATTGGAAAGGATTTGGTAGGAGATGTCGACGGGAAATCGTAGGAGGATATCTGGCATTTTGATGTTGTTTGACGAAGATTTGGAGAAATTGGAGGTGAAAAGGTTGGGGGGGAACTTCTTCCAAAGTATGCAGCAGGATTTGCCTGCAGATTTACGGAAGGCCCTCGAACGTTATCTTTGTTTCTTTTTCGGTAGGATGCATGTGTGTGCAAACCGATTGTTCGGAGGCGGCAGGAACTGGCGGTGCGGGGAATGTGGATGTTCGTGCGTTGTGGAGGCGTTACAAAGGCGTCCAGGCGAAGCGACAGGTCTGCTTTGCCAATTTTGCCGGTACATTTGCACCTGCATTGATTCCATTGAGGAGTGGAAGATTGTGAATGGTGTTGTTCAGGTCGTGGAACGCTGTCGATCTGTGGGGCTGGCGTCCGGTTGTGGTCTTGCATGAGATGTTTAAAGCAAACGGTCTCGGCAAGTACAATACAAAAGAATTAGGCATTTAGTGTAAGCCCTTGATTACAGGTAGTAAGTATATGACCGAGTGCTTCGTGGGATCTACCTACCTGTAAAACAATGCTGGCAGCTTCATCAAGTATGGACCGCTTGTGTGTTGGGGAACGCAGCATGGCGGGGCAGCGAGCGACGATGTAAGTATTGACTGATCTGATAAGATCGTTTGGATATTATCTATCAGATGCCCTCGAAACATTTCATTTCAATGCAGAAGGGCGAGTTCATAAAACGTTAAAACAGTATAAGCGTGCATGAATGCTCATCTGGAAGTACTTTCGCATCTTAATAACCTTATACACCGACGCTACTGGAAATACTCGGGTTTCCACCTTCCCTTTGAATTTGCTTCGTCAGATTGAAAGCAGTACACCAACTTGAATTGGAGCTTGTTCTTGTACAGTTAAACGTCTTTGCTCCCTGTTCATGTCGAAAATGTCTTCTTTGCTACTCCTTTAATCCCTGCTCTGGGGGATTCGGGTCGACGGCAACTGCATATAGCTATAGCAATGTTACAACTCTGATTAGCTCTACGTCCCACTTTGATTCAAGCTGATGTTGCTGAAAATAACAGGAATATATGATACTCACCAAACTCAACGGCAATCCGTTCGCGAAGTAGAGGTCCCTTACCCCAGCCATAACTGTAATTGAAGGTGGAATGTCAGAATTTATCGATACAAGCAATGCAAATGAAATGAGGATCTTAGTGGAAATACGCACCAACAAGTTGGTTCAGGACTGTTGAAGTAGTCGAACCCTGAGATAGCTAGCTGGCGCCCCAGTTTCTGGCTCTCCTCTTTCATGTACGTCTCAAGATACAATGTTGCGGCAGGCGACATGCTATGAAGGCCGGTCACTATCCCTACGTTGTTGAAATAGTAATAGCCAGGGATCTTTGAAGCGCAGAACTTGCTGACTCTTAACTCTTGAATTTCATGCCAGGTACCAGTCATCTGCATAATATGGATGATACCATACTTGCGAGGGTCTTCGGCGATGGTAGGTAAGCTAGTTACCACCGCTTGAATTGGTTGTGTCAAGGTTCTTCATAGTTGGATATGTGAGATGGTGACTCGATGAAGGCAGCTGTCTCGGGCTTGACTAGACAGCAGCTCTCACGAAGTATAAGTAGCGTATTTTGTGCCAGCCTGGCCCGATCGACTGCATCGAGCCCAGTCGGAGACCGGTAGCGCAAACGGTAACGGCGTTCCCACTTTAAATCAGCTCATCTTTAATAGCCTGCCATTCACGATGCATTGCGGTTAAAAAAGAACGATCCAGCAGAGGGAAGACATAAGTATACGAAAAAAGATATTAAGACTTCTAATTCAAAAACCAAGTACTGAAATATCAAACTAAACAATGCAAAATGATATTAAACGCCATCACATGCTACTAAAAACCACCTCTTCCACCTCTACCAGTACCACCACGGCCTCCTCTACCGCCACGTCCACCACCTCTTCCTCCTCCACCACGGCCGCCACTACCAGCAGGCCGTCCCTCTCCACCTCCACCACCTTGCCTCTGACCTCCTGGCCCTCTCGACTTCTCAATCCCTGCAACAACATTCAAGCCTCTCACACCCTTCAACCCCATCTTTCCAACGACGTTTCTGGGAATACCCGGCACCTCCCCAGCAATAAGCGCCTCGATGGCAAACTTATTTCCCTCCTGCACCAACTGCTCGACGCTCCACCGAAGTGGCCTCACGTAGTTCTTGTAGTATCCTAACCAAGCCTGATACACTCTGTCCTTGTTGGGGAACGCAGCTGCGGCCTTCTCCACTTCCGGAATGGTAGAGGTGAAATCAACTTCTGTGGGTACAAACTTGATGTCTTTGAGGGTGAACTTTGGGAAGTACTCTTCGGCCTCGGTGACGATGAAGAAAGCACGACCTTCCTTGCCTGCTCGTGCGGTTCGGCCGAGACGATGGATGTAGGATTCTTTGTCGGCTGGCAAGCCTGCTTGGAAGACGTTGGAGACGTTGGGGAAGTCCATTCCACGGGCAATGACGTCGGTGGCCACGAGTATGGAGGATGTGGAGTTGCGGAAAGCGTCAGTAGTCTTGGTGCGTCGAGATTGTGCGAGTTTGGAGTGAAGAACCATGACTTCCGGCATATCCTTGAGTGAGGAGAGGATGTGAGTGTACCAGTCTGCTAGAGTACCGGTAGGAGAGAAAATGATGGCCTTGAAGTTTTGCTTTCCAACAATCTTCATCTCTGAGCGCACCGCCGACACAAGAGCTGGACAGACGTTGGCGAAGGTTGGGACAGTGACCAAAAGCTGTGGGACCCGCTCGTGAGTGTTGACCTCACCCTTAGGGATGGTTGAGATGAATTTGTACTCCTTGTTGAGCACCAGGTAGGCGAACTTTTCGACGTGAGGGGCGATGGTGGCTGAGAAAAGCATACCCTGACGCTGCGTCTTCTCCTTATCTGGGAGACACTGGATGATGTCCTTGAGAGCGTTCATGAAGCCCATGTCAAGAAGACGATCGGCCTCATCAAGAACAAGGGTATCGAGATTTCGGAAAGAGTCGCGGATGTTCTGGTTACTGAGATGATCGTAGAGACGACCAGGAGTGGCAATCAAGATGTCGCATCCATCCCTCGATAGAATTGACCTCTCTTCCTTGTCCTTGTTTGTTCCACCAATAGCAAACGCAACCTTGAACTGAGGCAAATGCTGAAGAAGCTGGCTGGCCTCTTTAGCAATCTGCATAGCAAGTTCTCTCGTAGGTGAGATGACCAACAAGGAGATGCCCGAGTTTCGTCCACGGTTCTTGTTCAGCATCGTCTGGATAGCAGGCAACAAGAATGCGATTGTCTTTCCAGTACCAGTCTTTGCTTGCGCGAGGACATCGATTCTTTTCTCGAGTAGATCATGCAAAGTAGCAGCTTGAACTGGTGTCATGTGGTCGAATTTGAGATCCTCAGCAATGGTCTTGAGAAGCGTTGGGTGTAGAAGGTTCTCCTTTCCGAGGTCCGCGAAACGGGGAGTATCGGTCGGTACTGGTTCCGAGAGAGGGGCTGCGGACACATTCTGAAGGGCAGCAGCGACAGAATCTACCACAGGGGCAGCCTGTGGAGCATCTGAAGGACCATCGTTCCCATTGGGCTTGTTGTTTCTCCTTCCGTACGGCTGATGACGGCGTGGTGGTCTCGAGTTGGTTTCTCTCATCATGGCGGAGGATTCTTAGGTGACTGTGTCGAACGGTTGAACTGATAGAGTGCTAGATACGTTGTTGAATATGATGCGACTTGTCGTTATCATGAGGTTTACCGTTTATGATGTGGTGATTGGAATTCGGATTTATGAAGAGGGAAGGAATGTTTGTGTTGAAACTTCTCAAGAAGACTCAGTTTTCGAGTAGCCTCGTTATGTAAGCGGAGAAATTTGGAAGGCGTAAAATCTCTGGCGGATTCATCCGCTTTACTACATAAGGCTTAGTTCGTCCATATCAAGGGTCCTCCCACCTTGTTACACCTTGTAACCAATCACCTCCGCCTGCGCATCGGTAAGCTATGTGGCACTTCCCTCTGATATTTCCCATTAATTCCGAGCGATTATATCGTTGCGATGATGCCCATTACAAAACTGGAGAACAAATCGATATGAGCTCTCAAAAAAGTAAAACATACAGCACCAAGGATTCCCGTGTGGTCACCCACCACAGTACTAACTTGGCGATTAGAAGCTTGACTATGGGAGAGCGGACGGGATCCCGTATTTTCTTCAATCTGTGGCCGTATATGAGAGCTTTAACAGCAACAAAATATAACTAGCAATTGGCTTATCACAGTTCTTTGAATAACCTCAGCTTCCTAAATTCAGCTTGAGGCCCAAATACCGAAAACAATTATCCACTATCATTACTATCGTCTCCCATTCATGCTATTATACTTGACAACCAAAAGTACAATCTCAGAGAACGCCTAACCCATGTAAAATACAACGAAAAAGAAAAGACAAATCATAATGCAGAAGCAGTAACAGGATATAGGCAATACTCTACTAAAAAGGAAAAGGGAAGAAGAGAAGCATGAAGGCTGACAGGATACAATCCTCACTCCCCATTATTATAGCCTCCTCTTGGCCCCAACCCACTGTACTGTTGCCGGTAGCTCCTATTTCTCGGAGAAACAGGCATAAATGCTCTAAAGCCGGATCGTTTTGCTAGGGATCCATTAGAATCTTCACGTTTGGCGAAATATTCAAAAGAAATACATACCTGTGAGGTCAGCAGGCGGACTGCTTATGCCTGATAACCCATCCGAGTGGTCGTCCATATCAAAAGGCTCATCATCCGAATGGTGTTCTGGCATTCCGATGCCCGGCGTTCCCCTCGGCGAGCCGTAATTGAAGTTTGGCAATGGCGGAGCAGAAAGAGCGGTCGGCGTCCACATACCCCCACCGTAGGGGGCAAGCGGAGCTGTCAAAGAGTCCGCATAGGATTCCGAAGTAGCAAAAGAGCTGATGCTTGGGTTCCTGCCTAAGGAACGGTTGAGTATGGCGTAGGCACGATTATCGTAGATTTGATGCGGTTCAATATCACCAGTCTCCAGCTCAATCGATGGGCTCGGACGTTCCATATTGAAAGCCTTCTCAGTGGTGGTGTCATCGTCCTCATCACCATGGGGTCTGCCTTTAGCTTTCTCAGTGAAAAATTGATCAAGACTGTCGAGCTTGGCAAGCATGGCGTCGAGACTGGCACCGTCGTCCACATCAGTCCCGTAATTTCCGAAATCGAATCCATCGATTTCACCCGTTGGCGTGTGGATTTGATCCAGTCGTAAGTCTCCATGGCCGGACATGCCATCTGACAACAGTGTTTCAACATCGTCGATGACCATGCTGTAAGTATAGTGCTCAGGCTGGAACTGGACTTGCTCGATTGGTGAATCCCCTTGGGCACCAGGTGCTTGACAGCTCTGATAAACGGCATTGACATTGTTCCTTGTAAATGAAGCGTTGATAGCAGGCATAGGCACCGACCATCCACTGTCATCTGGAATACCAAACAGAGTTTCTGTTCTTTCGTACTCTTTTCTGACCTGCCTGCTGCCCATACTCATCCTCACGACATGCTTGTCGACCGGCCCACCAGAAATAGCAATCGTCTTATCGAGAACCTCCAACGCCTGCTGACAATACTCTGTCTGCAAAAGACGTAGCAGAGGTGAGATTACATCAGCACCAATGCCCTGGAAAGAAGCTTTCCGCATATCGATATGTGGAACCAGCTCTATGAGCAGCTTCATGGTCTTGATTTTCACCCAACCCAAAGAATTGAACAAGAATCCCACCAGGACGATAAGGGCTTCTGCCTCATACAAGGGGAAGAAGGTATCCCGGATGGCATTTGCAACCTGCGTCAAGAACAGTTTGGCTTTCGCCTTGTTGTAGGTACCATGGCCAAAGACCCTCATCACCCTGCTGAGATTCTTGTATTCGTCTGAATCTCCCATTGCGGCAGCTGACTCTGACAGCGCCTGTGCAGTAGCGGCTATGTCGCTTGGAAGGTCCTCCTCTTCTAACGCCTCTAAGAAACGAGGCATATTTGCAAGCACAGTAAGCAGCATTCTGTCATCTCCACCGATTAGCGGACAGCTTGGGATCTTCATGAGCTTGTCGAAAAGATCCAGAGTTCGTCCACAGGTCACTGACGACCGCAATCCCTTCACCAGAAGTTCTTGAATACCGTCAAAGTCTCCTTCCCATTTCTCCTGTGGGAATGACTGCCAGAGGAACTCGACATGTGCTGGGTCCGAGAGGTCCCACTTGTCAAGTAGATGATCCAATAAGCGGAGAACCTCCATGAATTCCTTCTCATGAACCGTATTAAGACAGGCAACAGCAGCCCAAAAGATCTGAGGAAACTGTACAACAATGTCTGCGTCAAGCTCCGAAACAATAGTGTCCAGTGTAATCAGAATCTCCAAAGAGTAAAGCTGAGAATCGGTATTCGGCGTCGTGCTGCTAGCAATACTTCCAGCCAGCATACGAAGCATATCCGACAACATTATGACATCAACTCTGGTCAGAAGGCAGCGGAAAACTTGGAAGGACCGACAAGCCAATTGGAGAACTGGCAAATTGGTTGCCCAGCGAAGTGCAATCTTTCCCCAGCTCTCCTTGAGACCGTGGCAGATGGGGTCGAATATATCCATAACTTCACTGATGATGTACTCCATAGGCGCAGGAACCCTCATTCCAGCACCTTCGCTTGGTGCGAGTTGTTCTTCGTAGTTCCAGCATGTTTTGGGATCCTTCTGTCGTATGGTGTCGATGAATTGCCGTATTTCGCTTCGTCTGGTGTCTCCAAGATTCTTGCCTTTTGTCGGGATAATAAGCTCGTGGATCAAATGGATTAGCATTTCTTTTGCTTGCTCTTGTACGAGTGCAATTGGACTGTCCCAGTGCACGAAGACATTTTGAAGCAAAAGCGGCAGCTCTTCCAGCATTTGAGGAACGGAACCAACGAGCAAATCAACCAGGAGGACAAGTGCAAGATGGCCATAACTGAAAACCATCTAGAGAAGTGTTAGTAAAGGCAGCACATGATAAATTTAGTTAGACTTACCTGAGGTGCACCCTCTGGAACCACTTTCGAAATATCGGCCAAATATGGGAACAGTTCCTGTTGAGGCGTCTTTGACTTTGCCCTAGTTACCGGAGCAGTAAGATCCGGTGACAGATATCCAATCAGTGCCTCGACGAGCCTTGATCCTTCCTGAGTCGCGGCCAAGAAGACAACGATCTGCTTGCAAAACTCTACAAAGTTTGGCTCTCGCCTCTCCAAACTCTGCCTTATAATAAACTCCAAGATGACGGTAACGTTCGCCTTGTATGGTGCAGTCGCCAACGCAACCCACATATTTTCGACCTCGGTATGAATCTTACTGCTGAAACGAACGGTGATTTCGAAGAGGTTGGCGAGAACCATATACGAGTTGGGTGTCGGATCCCCTTCGGGGTCAACCGCAAGCTCAACCGAACGCAGCCATGGAAGTAGAACCGTCAGGATATCTCTCTGAGCCTTCTGCTCAACCTGACTAAAGAACATGGTGAGCTCCGAGATGATGACTGTTGACTCATGGGGATTCTGCTTAGACAGTGCACGAGACAGTTCGAACTGAGCTCGTTTGTAAACAGCCGCTGTTTTGTCTGAGATGCTGACCTCGAACTCTTGCGCTTTGCAAACCTGGTAAAGACGCATCTCCATAACCCGGAGGAGGTTGACTGCCCGCATTCGGACGTCAAGAAGATCATCACCAGCCTTGAAAAGACAAAGAGCAATAGCCTTCCAGTATCCATAGTAGGACTCAGGTATCTCTTCAAGCACTTCCGACACTGCAGTAAAAAAGCTCTGTCCAGCCTTTGCCGTTGTTTTGTCGACGCCGCTCAAAAGGTAGCAGGCTCGGATTGCAGTATGTAGCATACCAGCATTGTGTTGGTTGTGGATGAGGAGGGATTTTAGAGCTTTCTTTCCGATTCGATGGTATCTATCACTGGCGCTCGGGGATGTGAAGATCGATTGAATCCAAAGGAAGATGGCATCGACATCGAACTGACTTGGCTGGTCTTCACTCGGATGTGATACTGGGCCGGCCTAAAAAAGGGTTAGAAGCACCTAGGAAGGGGAAGAATGTACATACGCAGAGAGCGGCCATGGCACTAAGAGATGCAAGCCTTAGATTCCGCCTTTCAATCTCAAGGTTACTCGTACTCGGCAACCCTTGACCCATCCTTTGTTGACTCTGCTTGATCTTCTGAATCATCCGATCCTCTCGCTCCTTGAAGGCAGTGGCATTCGGACCAAACCCGCACCACTCCTCAATTAACGTGAATATCTCTAGCCTTTCCTCAAAAGCAAGCCAGTTTGTTCGTCCAGACTTGTTGATACCTTCATAAACCTCCTCCACTAATCCACAAAAGTAACGTCGAAGAGACTGATGCTCCCAATCATTTTGGACGTCTGGTTCGGTAAGGAAGGTCTTTGTCTCAATCACAATGTCTACCATATGCTGCATGATCCAATCATCTTGGTAGATTTCTTCTTCTTGGAGAAACTGTGATGTGAGTTGGAAGATGTGGGTCACCTCCGCTCGCAGTCTGTCCCTAGACCTATCCCGCCCTCTTGGAGCGCCAGTATTGATGGCTGTAGCCGTCCGGGTCAGGGCGACTCTGGCGCTATCTGCCCATCGTATAACAGTGCCGCTCTGGAATGTCTCGATTAAAATCTTATACAGGGCGATATTGATGGATCCGAGGCCAACAACAACCGAGCTGCGGATAGCTTCATTATCGAATTCGAGGAGCGGAATTATTAACTGGAAAAGACCACGGGCATTCGTCAACCGATCATGGGCTTGGGCTAGTAGACCTTGATTCTTGCTAGATTTGCGAACATGTTGAGGCAGTCGAGGTTCCTGCTGTCGAACTCGTTCTCCCATAGACGTCATTGTTGAACAGGCAACGATAAGGTAAAGCTTCCATTGCTCAATCATCTTGTTCTGTGCCGACGATGGCTTGCGGAGGGTCATACGGACAGTCCCGTCCGGACCAGTTCTAGCAGCTGTCGGCTCGCCCATTGGCGCTATCGTGGTGCGGTACATCTGCATTAATCGTACGGAGATAGCCTCTCGACATATAGCGACAGTTGTCGGACACTTCTCGAAGCAAGCTTTGATGAACCGTGGGAAAACCTTGAACCATAACGATTCTTCGAAGCGGTCATCACTTCCTGCCATATCCATCAAAGCACCCTTGTTCTTGTTGATCTTCATTTCGCGCTGCAATCGACTTCGTTCACCAGCAGGAAGGTTATCATCGTTTATGTCCAGAATCTCAAGAGAATCTTGTTGCAGGATATGAATGATTCGAGAGCTGTCTGGTTCGTCGAGTGCTGCATCAAAATCTGTAATGAGTTTGAGAACCGTAATAGCGAATCGTCGAACAATCCGAGATTGGTTACAGAGGAAGAACAAGCCATTGCTCTCCAGTTCATCGATATAAATCTTGTCAAAATTTGAGCTTTCCTCCTTTGGCGCATTCTCATCGGGAGATAGCGGACCAGCTGCAGAGCCAGCGGATCCATTGTGCTTATGCGTTTTGGCCTTTGCCTTGACATTCTCTAGCCAAATCTTAAGCAACTCGACATACAAATTCAACGTGCTCTCGATATTCCGAAGGCCCAACATCCCGCCTTCATTCGTCGTAGTATGACGTTCGTCAGATGTAAAGATGAACCGAGAGAAGCCCATGATGACCTGTTGTGCACTTTGCTGCCTAGCAATACTCTTCAAAGCATTTGCTGAGGCTTCTGCAATTTCCCGCTCAACGTGTGCTGTGCCAGTACAAAGCACATTGACAACTTTTGGGAATGGGATGTTCGATGGCATGCATCTCGGTAGAGCTTGTATGCAAACATGTAGCAGATTGAGGAAGTTTCTTTTCTGCTCAGCAACGGTAGGCATGTCTTCTTTGCTGCTAAACGAGAAGGTATTGGCGACTGGTGTCCGGGGCTGGACAGGCGTGAACGGACGTTCATCAATAACCGCCTGGCCACCGAAATGGTTATCGCAGATGGAAATTATCTTTCCTAGGATCTCCGAGAACCTCTCTAGGTACTCCTTGGCAGTGTCTCCTAGCTTTCTTACATCCACAGCAGTCGATATCCGAGACTTGTCTGGTCGGGGTGGAGCTTTACCACCGCTATCAACGATTGTACCAATGCGGAACTGGGCAGATGCAAATGCCTGAGGGAACGGCGGAGCTTGCCCGGTCTCGAGATCTGCCATGATTGTAAGAAATGCTTTGATACCTATCATCATTTTCTCAGGAGAAAGCGCTTCAAGGCCAGGCGTAACACCAGCGTTCGGCGAAAGAGCTTCCGAATTCAGTAACGGGAAGATCACGGTTCTGAATATCAAGTCCTGGTGTTTGAAACCGATTATTCTCAGTATCTCAATCCCTGGATCTACTACCGTCCGATCTCCCAAGATCAGCGGTGCCTCCTTCTTCTTTGGCGTACTCGGTGGGAACAGATGCCGAATCATGGTGTCTAGACGGGTGGTTGTCGCATTGAGAGTTTCGGCAGGGCATCTGAACAAGAACACCCAAATCAGACGAGCCATGGCCTCCAACATTAACACTTTTCCAGATCGTGATTTGTCCCGTAATTTAAGAACATTGGCCTCGATCAGTGGTATCCATCCTTGGCTGAACACGTCTGACGGAGCGACGCATAGTAGAGTAGCCATCAAAGGAAATGCAGTATACCAATGCTTTGGCTTCGCCGCCATCTGGGCGAGCGGTTCGTACAGCGTACTGATGAATTCTGTCCAGGAAGGATGGTTCAACTCCGAGGTTGCAACACCAGCTATGGGCAATAGCAGCTTGGTAAACACTTCACAGTAGGCATGCTTGATTCCTTGGCCCCTAGATTTTGCAAAGAAGTTCGCCAATGATAGGACAAATTCAGCAGATTCTGACAGGGCCCTTTCTGGATATAACTTTCACAGTAAGCTTGTGCATCGGACCAGTAACTTGTAACTCACCTTCAACTGAAGATATCCAAAGGCTCGGATGACGTATTCTATCTTCCCCTCATCTTCATCGGCACTGTTCTGGTGCTGTTCCAAGCTGAAAAAGAACGTATCGGTAACTTTCATAAAGTTGATATTACCCATCACACCCAACAGCTCAGCACAGACCGTCCAGTTCGAAAGTCGGAGTGGTGATCCCATGAGCTCTCTAGGGTCGAAGTTACTGATCTGGGTAAAGACAATATCCTGAAGCTTGTCTGCCATAGATGGAGTCAAAGCGTCCAGAGTCGTCTGCCCAATAATTTCGATCAGGGTACGGCATAGAATGTATATTGAGACAATAGCAATTCGATCTGCAAGTGCGGAAGCTTCCACGAGGGGAAGTAAGGATGCCTGAGTAGCGGTTGGCATTTGTTGAGCCAGAGGATCTCCGTTTCGTCTTGAGAGAGGAGCTGGTTTGTGGCTTACTCCTGATGCCTTGGTTCGTTAGAATGGCCACCCTTCCGAAAACATCGATGGTTGAAATACCTGCTCCAACTCCTTCCGTGCTCGGTAAGCAGCCTCGCTCTTCATCTTCCTCCAGTACATCACACTGTCTATCAAAGGTTTGGGTTTGTGCTTCATGAGCGAACCAAGCGAATTGAGCAGTTTATCGAATGCTGGATCAGCACCGGGTCCACATATCCGCTCAACGAACGGTTCAGTTTCCATTCCATGATTTGGTGGTATACATGACATTATTATTTTGTCAGCCTTAGCTACAAACTATTAAAGGTCAGTAAACAACGGAGGGTACTTTGGGTGTAAGCGTGCCTGAGTGAAGAGCATATGAAGAGCATACTCCGCTGGACTTTTCGAGGTATCAGGTGCACCAAAGCTGTGACTTCCGCCATGGTGATGGCTACTACTACTCCCAGTATGATGTGAACTGACGCTTTTGTTGGCTTTGTGCCCGTATGATGAGCGTTCAGAGTTGTAGAGAGTGCTGCCGGTTCCGCCAAAACTGCTTGCCGTTGCTGCAACTGTTGTCGTAGGTGATTCTGGTATTTGCGGTATATCGATAGCCATTCCGTGCATGCTCTCAATTCGTGGCAAGTTTATTTGTACAGGTCCGTCGCTCTGGTACGATCCAGACCGCGAGTGTTGCATACCATTGACTATTGAAGTTTGTCGGTGATGAGCGTGCGGTGGGAATCCTGATGGGTTTCTGCCTGTCCTTCCCCTCTCTGTTCCTCCTCTCCCTTCACCGCGAGTTGCTGGGTTGGCGGCCATATTGTTGTTGCGGTCCTCTGGTATGCCGGGTTATGAACGTGGTCGAACTCGCTGTAGCAGTTCTCAGTTAGCTTGTCGAGCGCTCGATCCTACACCGCGCCTCAGCTCGAAGGTGAACAAGCGTACCGGCACTACTGAACATTGAAGGCTGAGTCTCTCTTGGTGGTTGAGCGGGAGTATTCTGGCCTCCCTCGTGTCGTTCAAAAGGCTAGAATGGTCGGCCGCAACTATTCGTCCGACTTCGGCAGCACGAAGCACGAGAACTGACGAAGACGATCCAGATGCGAGAGTCGGTGACGCAGTTATTGCTGGTGTAGCGTGTTTTAATCGTGGGAAATTCGTTTGGCGTAGCAGTCGTATCTCATAGCGGAAGCCGTAAGTAAAGTACGTGAGGGATGTGTTCGAGATGGCGGATAAGTATTTGTGTTTTGAAGCGTTCAGAAGCAGCAGGCGGGACTCTCTTCCCCACTGACTGGCGGTCGCTCGACAACTTCTGTTTCGAGCTTCGGCCAATGAGCAGGCTGCCCTGAATGTTGCTTATCTGATTTCACGTGCCCGTTTCACGTTTCTCGAGGCAAAGACGACAAAACACCGATTGTCCAAGTGGAAGTGTTCTCCATTCATTTATCCATCTGACAGCAGGAAAAAGATACAAGATGAGGTTGATGTCTATTTCAGCACATCTAGGTAATACCGATCGGACTGCCTATATACCCGAAACCCGTTTACAGTTGCTTTTCTGTCCAGGAAATTCTCCGTTGTAAATATATGTACTTTGACAGCGCACGGACCAGGCAGAAAGTTCACGCCCGAAGCCTCGCGCTCGGCGTTAACGGCATTCCCCTTGTGAATGTGTTTTTTGCGTGGTGCTTGGCGGACAGGGGCTGCGGGTCGTTCAAGTCGTCTTGTCTGAGACTCGGTTCTCGAAGGGTTGAGAAAGGCCGCAAGAGAGAAAAGTCAACGTTCACAAGGGTGCGGCTACTTACTAAGACCACCTCTCCTCAACGGCTACTTTGCCATCCGAATTGTCTTCTCGTCTTTTTGCCATTCTCCTCTCCCTTTCCACTCCTCTTCCCTGGTCAAGCTCCGCCTTTCCCCTTTCTCTCTTCTCTCACGGATTTCCTTTCTTTTGCATGTCTTTCAGCTTTCTGTTAGTCGCCCACCGTTAAGCTGTTCTCTGTGCTATTTGCCGTTATACACGCTATCTGATCATTACCCCGGCCATTATCGATCTTCGAACCTCTTTCCGCTCCGCGCCAAAGAACCAGCTACCCGCGTCGACTATCGACTTGCGGACCTCTCAGTGCCTGAAGGTGCCGGAGACAGCATCGCGCGATACCCCCTTGCTGGAGACACCGGTCGACGTCTTGAGAGAGGATCTTGAAACCGAGGAGTTTAGCTACGGTAAGTAAGCTTGATATCTGTCCTCTCATCGTCTTTCCTATTGTGGTCGGCCGTTGTATCGAAATCGAAAGACTGTCCACGTCGGGCTTCAATAGAACAATTAGGTCTTGTGAAGCCCTCAATAGTGCCGCGGGTCTTGAATGCTTCCTTTGTTCTGCGGCATGCCACACACACACGCCCACTTCCTGCATATCCCACGCTTCTGGCGAATGACCAGTCACTTACGTTGACCTTTTTTCACTGTAGGCGAATTCACCACTTGTATTTTAATACCGTCGGTTCCGTCACTTTCATCATTCTTGCGCAGATCACTTCGACTCTCTCAATACCCTTCGCCATTGTTCGTCCATCATGGCTCTAGATCTTTTGGACATTCTTGTCCTGGTGGGGCTGGTTTTAGGTGGGGTTGCTGCTTTTCGTGGGGGTATCATCGGCATTCTAACTTGCTACTCACAGGTTCCGCCTATTTCTTTAGGGAGAAACTCTTTGGCAAATCCGACAAGACCGCCATCACAGGGCTCGGAAAGAATGCTGCGAAGGCTGGAAAGACACGGAATATCATTGAGCGCATGCAACAGAGTGACAAAAATGTCATGTGGTTTTACGGATCTCAAACTGGTACTGCTGAGGATTACGCTTCCCGACTCTCGAAGGAAGCTGGCGCTCGTTTCGGGCTGAAGTCTATGACTGGTGATTTGGAGGAATACGACTTTGAGAACCTCGATGAAGTCCCGGAAGATACTGTCCTCGCCTTTGTCCTTGCCACCTACGGTGAGGGAGAGCCAACCGATAACGCTGTCGAATTCTACGAGTTCATCACTGGTGATGAACCCATGTTCTCAAAGGGCGAATCCGTGGAGGAGAAGCCACTCAGAAACCTCAAGTACATTGCCTTCGGTCTCGGAAACAACACTTACGAACACTACAACTCTATGGTCCGTCGCGTAGATGCCGCCTTGCAAAAGCTCGGAGCCACTCGCATTGGAACTGCCGGAGAAGGTGATGATGGCGCTGGAACCATGGAGGAGGACTTCCTTTCTTGGAAGGAGACCATGTGGGAGGCTTACAAGAACGATGTCGGTCTTGAGGAAAGAGAGGCAGTTTACGAGCCAGCTTTCCAGATCAAGGAGCGTGAAGATCTTACTCCGGAATCCGACTCGGTCTACCTCGGCGAGCCAAACTCTTTCCATCTCGAAGGCAACGCAAAGGGGCTCCCCTTCAATGCCCATAACCCGTTTATTGCACCAATCGACTCTTCCAAGGAACTTTTCACCACCAAGGACCGCAACTGCTTGCACATGGAGATCAACTTGAAGGGATCCAATCTTTCTTACACCACCGGAGATCATGTTGCTGTCTGGCCAACCAACCCTGGAAGAGAGGTTCTGCGCTTGCTCACCGTTTTGGGTATTGCCGAGAAGAAGGACACGGTTATCAACGTTTCCCCAGCCGACTCTACTGCTAAGGTCCCGTTCCCAACTCCAACCACCTACGATGCTATCCTCCGCTATCACATTGAAATCTGTGCTCCGGTCTCTCGTCAGTTCCTCGCTCAGTTGGCTCCATTTGCACCATCGGATGAGGCCAAGGCCAAGATCGAGCTTCTTGGAAGCGACAAGGATGAATTCCACAAGCAGGTCGCCAACCAGTATTTCAACATCGCCCAAACTTTGGAAGCCGTTGCTCCAGGACAGATCTGGAAGAACATTCCTTTCTCGCTCATCCTCGAAGGTCTCACCAAGATTCAGCCCCGCTACTACTCTATCTCGTCTTCGTCCCATGTCCAAAAGGATGTCGTTGCCATCACCGCCGTTGTCGAATCCATCACCGTTCCTGGAGGAACTCACGTTCTCAAGGGTGTCACCACCAACTACCTTTTGGCCCTCAAGCAGAAGCAGCACGGCGAAGAAGACCCAGAACCAAACGGATTGAACTACAACCTTACTGGCCCAAGAAACAGATACGATGGAGTCCACGTTCCAGTCCATATCCGCCACTCGAACTTCAAGCTCCCAACCGACCCAACCAAGCCAATCATCATGATTGGCCCCGGTACCGGTGTTGCTCCATTCCGTGCTTTCGTTCAGGAACGTGCTGCCCTCGCCCAGGAAGGTCAGGAGGTTGGAAAGACCATACTCTTCTTTGGCTGCCGCAAGGAGTCTGAGGATTTCCTCTACGCCGACGAGTGGAAGGTTTGTTTATTTTCATCTCTACTCTTTGGTACAAAACTAACTTCCCTTCTAGCAATACCAGGAAGCCCTCGGAGACAACTTCAAGCTCATTACTGCCTTTTCTCGTGACGGACCAAAGAAGGTCTATGTCCAGCACCGCCTCGAAGAGCACGCCGCCGAAGTCGACGAGCTCCTCAAGAAGGGTGCTTACTTTTACGTTTGTGGTGACGCCGCCCACATGGCAAGAGAAGTCAACACTGCTCTTGGCCGCATTGTGGCGGAACAGAGAGGTCTCACCATCCAGCAGGGTGATGAGATCGTCAAGAGGCTCAGGTCGAGTAACTTGTACCAGGAGGACGTCTGGTCGTAGTGGAAGACGTAATGTTTTCTTTGGCGGGTTCATTGATTGATAGATTGGGAGGTAATGAAAAACAGGCAGGAGTATGAATGGTGGATGTGTGGAGGATGGGGAAATACTCTATGGTTGCAGGATATATCGTGTCTTTTTATGTTAAATCTTTTTGTTATTATCCCGTTGCATCTTCACTTCGTCTTGTTTCTATTACTGCGTTCTGACGACTACTAATGTGCGACTTTTCCCTTTTCTTTGCATGCTTCTTTGGCATTAAATATTGTAGTTGGTTCTCTGAGACGGATGCAATTGGCATTATACCTGGTAGATAGGAGCGTGGATTTAGATGCAATATAATCGTGACTAGCACTACACTATGTTCATGACTCGGGGAATCCATTATTCTATTGACATGATACGAACTAAAACGGCAGCGCCCATACTCCTTTACAGCAACTAGATAACAGCCACTACTTCCGCACCTTACTCTGTGCCGCCGCCAAAAAGTCACCACCACCAATTCCAGCTCCTTTCTTGTTGTACAAGCTCTTTATATTATCACTCAACTCGCTTCTCGCCTTTTCTCTTTCCCTTTCCTCCTTCAGCACCGCAGCCGCAATGTTGGCTGTGGCGGGATTGTTGATCTTTGGTGCCGACTTGAGCTTCTTTGCAGCCTGTGCCTCTTCCTCCTTCGTCTTCTTTGCGTTTTCCGTCGGTGAGAGTTCCTCGTCCGAGGCCTTCCGTTTCTTTGATGAAATCTGCTGGTCCTTCGGGAGTTTCTTGAGAGAGTGTGCTTTTTTCGACTTGTGTAGAGCTGTGATTCTAGCGGTGAGGCGGGCAATATCGGCTTCGTCGGTAGGGTTGATGATGATTACATCGGTCGGTTCATAAGACTCATTACACTACCCACGCCCGTCAGTCCCCATTCAAATCCACACTGCACCGCCCATATGATCTCGAAGGAACAAGACTCACCACCAAACAAGCCGACCCCCCAACCTCCTTCACCGCACTCTCCGCAAACGCATGACCACACGGCACAAGATAACACGCCCTAACGCCCGGCCCCAACTCCTTCCTCGTAACGGGACACCTCCACTTCTCGCCCCTCACCCTCGTCTCATCCACCTCACCACTCCTCTGTCCCTCCTCACCGCCTCTATTCCCCTCCAACTTCTCCTCCTCAAACACAACCCTGACAAAGTCCCGCCGCGTCTTTAACCGCCCCTTCGTCACCTCCTCGCCGTCGCCGAACGCTTCGATGCCTTTGATGAGCCATTCGAGGGCGGCGTCCATGTTGTAGAGGTAGCCGAGGCAGTCGGAGACGATGGGGGATTGGAGGGGCCGCTTGGAGAGCGGGCAGTAGGACCAGCGGTAGGAGGAGGTTTGGTGCGCGGATTCGCGGGCTTGCGAGTGGGTTTGGGCTTTTTTGGGGGAGTGGACGAGTTCGCGCCGGGAGGGGATCGAGCCGCCGTCGTTTCCCATGGTGGAGGTTGGTTGGTGGAGATTGAAGTTGGGCTGATGGTATGTGGGATTGCTGGAGGTAAAGGTGTTGATGACGGTGGTGCTTGTTGAGATGGGAAGGCGAGATCGAGAGATGTTTTGGTTTGGATTTCTGGATGGTTCGCCTCACTTGGGTGGATGCAAATGCGCCGGGCTTGGCGCTGGTTAAGGTTGGGCGGTCTTCTCCGACGGACTGAAATCGTCCTTGATCCGGTCCTGCGAGATCCCATGCCATTGGGATTCTAGGGCTATCAGCTTGCGTTAGGCTGTTATGTTGGTACTTACTTATTGAAGGGCTCTTTGATCTGATAAAGAAGCTGAGAGACTTCTTTTCGAATAGTGTACATACGGAGAAAATCATTGCAAGGTTTGTAGGTTTTACCGCCAGTACTTGGGGCTCGCCTTTGGGACTTCGGACCATAGAATACTCTAGCATCGTATTGTTGAAATGAATCTGATCAATTATATGGAAAGTTAAGTTCTATATACAGATTCCAAAGCCAAAGGAAAAGGGTGCCTCCAGGCCCTGCTCTATCCCGAACAGCCGCTCTCCAATGCTATCCTATACCGAAACAAAGTACAAAAGCTCAAAAGAAGTATATACAAACCCGTTTACCGTGCAGCAAATGTACAAACAAAAAGCAAGAAGAATACCAAGTCATGAGAAGCTGAGAAAAAGCAAGAGGAGTAACATGACGAGAAGCATTTTAAACAAACAAGCAACAGAAAAACAGCAAAAGGGTACTCGTAACAACAGCGTAGAAAAGCAAACAGAAACAGAACCGCTCCGCTAGACGCCAAAGATCATACGCAAGAAAGCCAAATGCAACCCACGCGGAAGCATCACGATGGTGATACCTCCGCTCCCGATTATTACCACACACACAAACCTCTAAGCGCCCACTTTACATCTATCAGCTCTTGCTCCCGGGAGTATGAGGCCCTGTCCATGCCTCATCACCCTCCTCGTCATTCGCCCCATCGCCCACAATAAACTCGAGCACCTTCAACACTCTCTCGTTAAGGATTCCGCCCTTCTTGTCATCCTCTTCAGCGATACCAGCTGCAGTCCATCCTGCTTTCTTGGCCGCAAAGTCCCTCTCCTTTTTCATCCTCAAAGCCCTATCCACTCGCATGGGTACTGCGAGGGTAACCTTGACTAGCCTTATCGTCATCCTCGTCCGGCCAACAAGATCTAGATATCGCAATGCTCGAAGGTTCTTCTGTGCTCGGTTTATCCGGCCAAGTTCGATGCTTACGAGGAGAGCGTATGAGCGGGTGGTGAGGATGAGGTCTCGAAGACGGTGAAATGACCGTTCGATGCTATCGATGGACTCGCTGGAGATAACTCTAGGGTACTGCTTCTGGAGGGCTTCGAGGAGGGTCTTGACGAGAGCAAAGTCGCCTTGCATGAACTCGGTCAAAACAGCGGCGACAGCCTGCCCAAAGGTGTATTCGCCGTAGACGCCATTCACAGAAGCAGCGCTGGGCATACCGGGCCTTGCTCCTCTCGAGGCTCGGTCATAGGTGCTTCGACTTGATCGGCTCCTCAGGATCTCATAGGCAAAGCTGAGACGTTGGAATGCATCTTTCGAAAGAGGATGGATGAAAGAGGCGCGATCGGGATGGCAGAATTTCGCTCGGTCGAGGTAGCCACGGCGGATTTCGATGGGAGTTGCGTCTCGGGTGCAGCCGAGCACTCGATAGAGATCGTCTTCGGCTAAGATCTCTGCAGGGGAAGGAGAGTTAGTGGCGTGCAGGGATAAAGGAAGGGGAAAGATGGGACGGAAAAACTAAAGGGCGGACGGAAGGAGAAGAGCGGGGGACGAACCGTCAATCAATTGACTGCATTTGGAGTGGAAAGTTGAAGTCGCGGCTTTGTGCGAATGTGTTGGCTTGACTTTTTCTGTCGGATACTTCTCCGAGCCGGATGCGAGCGTAGAGGTTGCCATTTTGTGTCTGATTGGAACGGCGTCTTGCGTTTGTTCTAGGTGCAGGTGTGGAATCCGTATGGTTCCGGAAGGATGAATGCGTCTTTGGGTGCGTGTTTGTCGAGGCCGTCAATTGGATGGGTTCTGGCAGAAACGAGTGTTGATTATGATGATGATTCGTTTACCTGCATTTCTGGTAAAGTACTTCTCTATTCCGTCTGTCGAAAGCGAGGATATCGAAAAGGAGGGTGTATTGCCGGTGTTATATTTCTCGGAGATCGGGGAGCTAGAGAATGGCCGGGTTCTTGTCTTGAGAGAGAGACGGTCAGAGTGTCGAGGTGTTGTAAGAGATAAAGAATCCTTCCCAGGCTGACTGATAGTTACCAGGGCGTTTGGAGGGGCTTTGGGATAAAAAGAGAGAGGGTGAATTGTCTTGAAAAGCAGCGGACACTGCAGAAGGGAAAGACAACAAAGCCTCAAATCATACTGCCCTGGACCGAGAGCCAACAACCTTTCGGGGCACACACACGCAAAAGACTGATGTGACAAAGACGGCAATGGGAAGCGCAACAAGTGAGAGAGGTTGCGGCGGTGGAGTTGGGCATGTGAAACTCGCCAAGCAAAATAATGCGTGTGAAAAGCATGTGATAGTTGGGTGACTTAGTCAGGGATTTCGGTTATCTCCACCGAATCTTATCTGGCTCCATCGAATCTGCCCTTGCGTTTCTTCTGACTTTTAAGTTAAGGTTTCCCGGTTTCCGAGTCTAGTCTTGAAAGTTTGAAACGCCGATTAAAGTCTACCCCAGGTGGAGCGTGTGTAAGCGTAGACTCCCAGGTAGCAGCATCCATCGTGAGATGAAGAAACAGCTAAATCGGGACCGCCTATGACAAGACTGGGAGTATTTCAAATTGGCAAACAAAGATGGCACCGAGAACTTCAAAGAGCCTCCAACATCAGGTCATACAGATGCAGAGTGACTTTGCTTCTTTCAAGGACCTCTTCGTCTTGTTCAACGTTTCGCACGTTTACTTCCCCATTCAGGTTCATGTCTCATCTCATCTTTGGTCCAGTTCAAGACCCGACTCGAGTCTGGAGATAGGGAATTAATTCGATGGACGGTCCCGTTGATTCCATAGAGCCGGGATAGAACGATGTATGGGCTTTTGTTTCTTCATCTCGTCCTTCTTCATACACTGTCAGCATCGCTCATTCATGCTGTGGCATTGCCTTGAATCTACGCAATGAGACGTATGCCTCACTCGACAATCTCGAAACGATCTTTCCTGCAGGCTCAGGCTGAAGGAGCATCATGGCAATGCTTCGTGCGACGATGGTGTATCTTCACGGCATCCATCAAATGTTGTTTCATTGAGGAAACTCTGAGCCGTGGCCTGGTATACCAGCTGCTATTTCTGTATTGCACGGTACTGGTAACCGTACCTCTTACCTCATAGCAGAGCTTTTGTTGGGCTGTCGTGATCTCTAATTTGACGTTACTCTATATTCCCAGCCCGCTCCATTAACGATCTACCGACTGAGCTGTCCTTATCCTTCTTGCAGACCGCACTTGTGGGCCATTGACGCACCATCATCAGGTACCCACATCTCGAAGACTCATTAGAAGCTTTTTTTCTTCACCATTCACATCTCCATCTCCCTGAAAATCCATCCCTAAATCCTCATCTTTTCGATTGACGTTAAACCGTGCAGGACGTTGTTGCAGTAGCGTGACTTGACCCTTCAGGCTCAACGCTCCCAAGCCTCCCCAAGGATTCCCACCACCTCTCCGCACAGCACCTTCCCAAAACCAGTTGGAGACCAGAGGGAAACGAACCTGAACAATCCACCACCCAAAGATTGCGAGGTCCCTGAACCGACACGGACTCTCCTCAAAGCATCACCAACCCCGCGACACCTCTATAATTTCCGTCAGTGTCAATTCCTAATTTCTTCGGCCTTATTCCTCGCCAGTTTCAACTCCTCTCCTTTCCATCCAAATGAACGATTGTGCGCCGCTGTTGTTCACCTAGTCCGCGTCGCCAATCTTCAGCATCCCAGAACGCGGCCCCGTCTCCTCCCACCAGAAACTCAACTCCCTCCCCACTCAAAGCCCGTCCAAAAGAACCACCAGCTCTCCTTCCCTCCAGCCCTCGAACCCCACCACCTCTCGCGCGTCGCTTGCCCGTCTCGCCTCACGGACAACGGCAATGGTCTCGATATCGAATCCGCTCCCTGAACTTTCGCATTGTTTGACGTTCTGTACAACCGATCAACTGGTGGGCAATGTGCTGGTCTTTGCCGCCATTTCCCCGCCGAACTCCTCCTTCTCCGGCATCGAGGCCCACATTCTCACATGCGCCGGCCTGCACTCCTACAAGAAGATCACTCTCGCCCCTTCATCGGCTTTGTATGCAGCAGTACAGTTCCTCCCACTGGCGAAACAGGGCTCGGAGGTGCATAGAGGTCTAGCCGTTGCAATAAACAAGTACTTTTCGGAACTCTCGATCCCCGTCAAGGACCTGTTGGTACGGAAAGCCGGGTTTGGAAACACCTACGTGGAGATAGCACAGCCCGGAATCCTCGATGAGCGTCATGCCGCCTTCCTTGCTACGAAGCTACAATCATGCAACCTGTCCGAAAGCGTCTACAAGGCTCTATCGGCTGCCTTTGCGGAACGGTTCCTCAGCAATATCGACCTCGACATTGTGCTATGGGGTCAAACAGCTCCCAACTTGGAGGAGGTCCCAGACGATATGAAGGAGGTTCTGGCGCTGTTTGGTGATGAATCGTTTCTACCCACCACACGGCTGAAGAGACAATTGAGCAAGCATGCCTCAAAGAATGCAAAACCGGTGGAAAAAGAGTACAGAGAAGGAGTCCTGAGGGAGATTCAGGAGTTTAGCGAGACAGAACAAAACTATGTGCGGAAACTGGAGCAGTTCTTGGAGATGGATATTCTTCCCCTGAAGGCAAGGGCACGACAAGGAGCAGGACCGGAATATCCAACAGAAGAAGAACTCGAGCAGCTCTTCCCGGAGAGTCTGATACAGATCATAGTGGAGAATCGGAGATTTGCGGAGGACTTGGACCAGTTACAAGCAGGGAATATCACTGCCTTTGCCGAGTGCTGTTTACATAACGTAGGCAATCCATCCATCCTCCTTGCTTTACCCCCGGTGTGTTGACTGAGATGACAGTTCCCCAACTTTAGAGACTGCTACGACGATTATCTACAAGCCAGTTCCCAATTTCCTCAGATACTCGCCAGATTCACAAAGACGAAAGATGCATCCTTCTCGAAGCGGGTGGAGAACATTGGAGAACAGCGCCTCAGGTCCATGTTGATTGAGCCTGTACAGAGACTACCACGATACTCGCTCTACATCGACAGTGAGATTTCTTCGGACTTTTGAATACAGCGGCTTACGATTGTAGATATGCTCAGTCAACTCCCCGCCGAACACCCAGCTGTCCAGAAGCTGTCAGACGCCCGAGACATCATCACCGAAATCTGCTCCCTTCAAACGAATGCTTCAGCCGAACGAAACCAGACAGTCCAGCGACTCCAGACAATGATTCCACTATGGCCCGCCAGACTACGCCCAACCGGACGCCTCATCTCCGCCATCGATTGTCAAGAAGTCCTTCCTCCCTTCACAGACAAAGACGCCGACGTTATGAACTCGGTGCTGCTTTTGTTCCCCGACTGTCTCGTCCTCCTTCGCCGGCCCAAATCATCAAGTCCCAACGGCCGAGCAGTATTGGCTGAAGTCGACCGTCCACCGGGTCCAGCGCCAACCGGTCGTCCTACCTCATCATCTGGTTCTGAGCTGGTATTCGCCGGATGGGCAGACCTCGCCCACGTCAAGGTTGCCGAATCATCAGACAACACTTTCCTCTGGATCAACTTTCTTGCCGACTTGAGAGACAGTTGGGAGTTTAAGCTTCTTGCTGCTGGAAGCCGCAAAATCATTCTTCAAAGCAATTTTGAGGGCCGTGCCAGCAAGGTAGCCGAAGAAATAGCCAAAGCAAAGCTTGAGCGTCGAGTGCAAGACATGTTGGGCATCCGTGAGGTGAAAGAAGATGGTCTTTCGGCATGGGCTGGTATCTGGGGTGATGAATGGAAATGGCGGTCGTTTGTGCCCAAGACTTCAGTTGTCATTTTTGTTGCCGACGAGCTCAACGGACCAATACTCAGAGATGAACTTTACAGTGAGGTTACGGACGGCGTCGAGGTCGCCGTTTTGATCCAGACTGGGAAAGGGAAGTTGGGCCTCGAAATGAGGAGTTATAACGACTACACTTCGAGTGACTCGGTAGCGCCAAACGAGCTACTTCTTGTGCTCTTTAAGCGGCTCTGTGCCTTGCAAAAGAAACATTCTCTTCCTCAACATCCTCCTCTCGCCAGAGCCGTCACATACGCCAACGAGAGGTTACTCAAGAGTTTGAACATTGGATTCGACGGCGAGTCTAGACTCAGCAAAGTTCTTCGTCCTGCAAGTCCCGTCAAGATGATTTCGGCATTCTTGGGTGGTGGTCCGGGTGGTGGTGTCAGTCCAGGAAAGAGACCACAGAGTATTCATCTGACCGAAAACTTGATGCTCCCGCCTGCGGGCGGACCAGTGAGGGGCAACAGTCAGACGGATCTAAGAGGCTCGCCTACGTATGCTGCTAGTCCGAGTAGAGAGGCAGTAACGGGAGAGTTGAAGCGGTTGGAGGTTATTTTCGAGGGCTTTGTTATGGCGCTTAAGTATCACGCAGGTATGTTGAATCCCGATTGAGAAAGAGGAGTACTAATGGGATACAGGCCAAGAAAACTTCAACCCTTCATTCGCCAACATCTATGTTGATGAAGTCGATGAGCTTCATCTGGAGATGATGCGGACTATCAACATCGAAGCGGCAAAAAGGGCAGCATTTGGCACTACATTCGGCGCCTTTCTCAAGTTTATGCGTAATGATTGGAAGGAAAGGATGGGCGTCCTGATTTCCAAGAAGGGCGTTGACGAGTTGCTTGAAAATTCAGGTACGGAGAAACCTATCCAACGACTCCAGTCAATCCTAACGATTGTAGATGCCATGTACTTGCAGGACTTTGAGCAGTACCTTAGTGCTTTCTTGTCCGATTTCAGTCCACAGAATCGGAGGGCGTTCAGAAGTGTAGTGAGGCTTTTGTCGCATCTGATGTCCAAGACAGAGAATGCAGATGATAAGGGCACCTTGGTAGCCGCCTTCACTGATCTGCTCTTGGAGGAGGAACTCGATGCGCTCGATTATCTTCCGCTTGTGGACCGATTAGTGGAGGATGTCGATACCCTGTTCTCCGGTAAGACATCATGTCGGCTTCAGGGGTATAGGGCTAACACCTCACAGAGATGCCGGCTCAAAGCTTCTTCGGCGACGCTCCGCCTATGGGATCCGTCAACAGTCAAACAATGGTTCAAGGAAGCAGAAGAGGCAAGATCATTCACAGTGCATCGCACAGTTCCGTCAGTTCGTCTACTTCTCTTCGGAAGAGATTTGGACTTTCTATGCATGGTTCTTTACGAGATAACAGATCTAATGGACAGGATGCTGCCAGCTCTCCCGGAAAGGCCTCTTCGATATGGCGTACCCTGAGCAAGGGCCACAACAAAACTCATTCGCAGGATTCAATCAACATCAAGTCCAATATTCTACGAACAAAGTCAATTGAGCGAGTTGAAAGAGCTCGAGAACAGTTAGGATCTATGGATCGACCTATCTCAAGGGAGAAGCCACCACCATTGCAAGGACTCTTCCAACCACCTCCGGTATCCGCCAACTCAAGACCTCTGAGTACCATAATTGACATGCCCCAGAGCACTGATAACCTCAAGCCTCCGGTCACCCAAGTGACGCCTCGACGGAAACGCCGCTCTTCGCTCTCCGACCTCACTGCGCATCCGGAGTTCCAACAGTTCCAGAATCAAAAAGTCGCCCCTCTTTCCATAGGCCCTAAAATTACCGACTCTCCCACCAAACGATCCTCTCGGCCTACTCCCTCGACCCCTCCTCAACAATCCAACACCAATCTTCCGGTCCCAACGACTCCAGCAACGCCCCTCCGCCGCGACTCCTCCTTTGTCTCTGACACATCTAAATCATCCTCTTCCCGCCCAGGTACACAAGACGGTCCCGAGAAGAAAGAAAACGCCCGGCCTAGGCGGCCAACGTTAACCCGTGACTCACGCTCGGACCGACCAAACTCCTCTTCGCAAAAGACTCCCCGTATCAATGGCGTCAGCCGTCTCCGCGACAAGGCACACACCGAACTTCAATCCATGAACTCTGCCGCCGCCGATCTCGAAGAGGAACTCGACAAGATTGGAGCAGAGCTCAAGTCCTTATCATCCTCTTCACACTCACGTTCTTCTCGTCCACAGCAACTGGGCAGGTCAAATACGATTGATACGCCGCACCTCCAACCCGGACGAGAAGACCTCATTCCACGTCTCCAGAACCGCATAAGGGCTCTCGAGAAACGAATCCCTGAGGTTGAAGAGCTCCGCACCAAGTTTGAAAAGCTCACCTACGAGTTTGAGCGGGCGCTACGGAAGAAGGATGAGGAGCTGAAGGAGACAAATCGTTTACTTGTTGATGCCAGCACTGAAAACGAGTTGCTGTACGAACGGTATAACGATGAGCTGGCAAAGATAAACGCGAGGATCAAGGGCCAGAAGGGAGGAGAGCAGCAGGAGATTTTACGGATTTTGAAGGAGTTGAAGGGGGATATGGGGAAGGTTAAGAGGGAGAATCTGTAAGTCCTGTCATTTATATCACATTCGTAACAACTCTAACAAGATGTACAGGAGGTTAAGGCGAGAGATTGTCCAAATCAAGAGCCAGTATCGTTAACTCGACCACACTGGCACCTCCTCGCAGCGCACACCGTAATCACCATCATTTCAGCCTTCACAATTTCCCGTAATATATCACGCCTGTAATTCACTAATACCTTCCTTTTTCGCCCTACACCCTACATCTACATAATACCGTCGCCTTTATTATCGACACCTGGATACCACTTCCTTACTTCTCGATTCTTTGCGCCGTCGTTTATTGCTTTGCATTTCTCTTCTGACCGCCTGTTGTTTTATTTGTTGTGTTTCTATGCTGTTTTTTAAAGAGCGTGCTGTTGGTTTACTTGTATGTTTGGTCTTTGTTTATACTTTGCTTGTATTGTCCCCCTACTTACTTCTTACTTACTACTACCATTCTTGATTGATAATTGTGCGGATATTAAATACTAGTTCTAGTTTAGGTGGGGCTTGGGGCGGTGGATGTAGGATGGTGTAGGTAGTTGACTTGTTGGAATAGTAATGATGTTGTGTGCTTGTATACCTTTGTGTGTTCTATGGTATGTCTTTTGACAAAGTGGGAGCAGGTTGCAGAAAGCTCGTCCTGTATACTACGTCTTCGAATGCGGGCTTCCGCAGGTTGTTGGCAATCGATGTGCGTTGAGACGGTTTGTCCATTGCAGCAATAAGACAGGATGTGTCTCTGAGAAAAGGGAAGAGAAATCGAGTGAGGTTGACCTGATTTTCGGCGTTTATAATAAACTCCCAAAGCTTTTGTTCTTCTGATGTTGCTTGAAATCCTCTCTGTTCGGAATATCAGAGAAGTGTCTATCGGGTTCCTTCCGCTTCTCGAAAGAACCGATCTTTGTTAAATATCACCCCGTTCCCCTCTCTTCACCATGAACACCAACGCCACGACTTCACGATCATTGTTTGCTCGTCCAAATGTCCGCTCAACGCCTTCCTACAGTATCCGAACCAGGATCCAAAGCTACCATATGCCACACCCTCAACCTAGCGGCCAGCAATGATTGGGAAGATTACGGCGACGGTGCCCCTGCGATCAGAAAGTTCCGCGTATTGCGCAGTACGGAATCTGAAAACAAAACGATGTCGGCCGAGACTATCAAGGAACGACTTGCCAGCTTGTCTGAACCCGCAAATTATCATCTTTGGAAGTATATTTCGGACCTCTGTGAGAAGGACGACAAGACCTACTCAATTTCGTGGATCGAGTTTGCAGAGCGTTCTGAAGTAAAGTATGGCTCCGAGTCCTTTGATATTCGCTCCGGAGAGCTTTACTGACATGGAATAGCAATCAAAATGTCCGGATGCACTATCATAATATCTTGGTGGAGTTTGGTAAGTCGAATAACAACTTCGAAGTATGCACAGATTCGATTTTGGGGGGCTAATATGGTTCTTTCACAGTCGCCATCGATGATTAGTGCAAGGTTCGATACTAGTAACTGCTATTGTACAGTGGATGTATCTGTAAAGGTACCGGTCGTGAGATGCAGGGCAGAGTTGTTAGAACTAGAATATCATGGAGGCATTTGAAAGGCTTGAGGGGCTGGCATTCTGTTGGTTTGCCGGCTGACAAGGTATTCGAATAAGAAAATCAATGAACTGAACTCAAACGTCATCTGACCGTTACTCTAAGTAATCTGACCGGCGTGCATCCATATCTGTGGTCTACAATCGAGAACCTTCGGTACCTATGCAGCTATGCAAATGAACTTGGAAAGATTGACCTAGGATGCCGGATGCTAGTGATTGAACCCCTTTCCCAACTGTTATGATGGGTTAATAATGCAGTTCTTCACCTCTAGTTTTCCCTTGCTCTCTCACCCGGGAATATGGTATCGAGACCACTGCATCGCTGGCGGAAGCCGACGAACCAGTCATTAAGGAGGCATTCCGATGCTCTTTCTGCTCTCGGCAATTGCTACTCCTGAAGAACTTTCTTTGTTCTCCATGGAAATTTGCCGCCAATCCCTTCAAGAAACGTCTGGTCACTTCTTAAATAAAGAAGAATTCGATCTCTTTCGAAGCATTTTTAACTGCCCCTCCTCGCATGGTCTTTCTTCCATCATTCAGCAGCTACAACCAACACCCCTCGCTCCTTCGAACACTTTACTCCACGAAATGCCTACTTCACTCGCCAACGCCATTGGTACCTCCTCTGCGGCTACGGCAAACACCTGCGTCTTACACACGCTCGAATCGAACGGAGACGACTGGGAAGATGTTACCATCTCCAAACTATGTGTTTTGCGCGCCGTCGAGCCAAACGGAACCATGATGGCTGCGGATGCTATCAACCGACAAATCATCAAAATGCCCGCTACGGCTAGAACATACCTCGAGAAGTACATTTCGAACATTTGCGTTAGGAAGGACAAGATATTTGCCATCTCTTGGATTCAATACCGGTACGCCTAGCCTTCTCTCATCGACCCTTCTTCGATACCGACCTTTTGCACTGTCTCTTTGACCCTTAGCACTTTTCCGCGTTATTCATGGGGCTGCTTTGAAGTTTTTGGTAGTATTGAGTGGTTACGCTGACGATTTTTGAACAGTGCCGAGGACCTGAGCGAAGACAGCGACGACGACGAGGAGGAGATTCAGAAAGTCTCTTTTGTTCTAGGTAAGCCATTCATGAATTTCGAGCGTGTATATCCTTACTGACCCATTCATTGCATAGTCGCGGTCAAAGATCATTACTTCAAAAGTGGCAAGTAGTTGGATCGTTGTTAACGTTCTGCTCTACATCCCATCGCTTGGAGGCTTCCGGAAGGACGTATAGGTCGTTGAATAAGTATGTTAATTACAAAGGACCTTCAAGTTTGTCAACTTTCCCGTTGACGGGTCTGGATTTGGCTATGTCTTTGTTCAGTTTGGTGAAGCCAGAGACCTCTCTTTGAAAATCCTGGCTACAAAGCACACTGAAGGAGGGCATTTGAAGCAAGTAACAGGCAAAGACATAATACAGTTTTGTATATTCATTGTAGTCGCCAGCATGTGAAATACCTTGTCATTTTATAGCATATTTTCCGGTACATGCGCCAATAGCTACAGCCTAGTTAGGGCCTGGGGGAGTTAAAAGTATTCCCAGTAAGGGTAACAAACGATGATGCTAGCCTAAGTCCGTAAGCGAAGTCCCTGGAGGTCAGTATAGCACGCTTAGCTTTGCCTACAATGCCTCTATTAGTAGTTATTCTTCCTCCAGTAAAAGAGTACAGTTGCTGTCGTATCTGGTAAACATTAAATTCTACTCGAGAAGCGTCACGTGTGTGTTGCGCACGATTTATAAGCCACTTGTGCCACTTTGTGGCGGCGATGCTTGGCGGCTGCGTCTTCCATGGGCGGGCCACTAAAGTCAACGAGCTCTCCGTTCCGTCCCCAATCCAATTCACCACACACCGCTTCACCACACGTTGTCGGCTCATCTTTCATAGCACTCCTCCACACTAGGGACCACTTCCATATATCCCACTACAACATTTATACTTGAACTTCTATTCGATTCCCGCTCCAGATCGTCATCAGTCTCCGCCCCACCTCGTTACGTACGTGCCCTCCGACGAGGCAACATTAAACAACCATGGCTCCCACAACCCCCGAAAACCCACCCAAGGAGACGAAGGAGTTGAAGAAGGAACTGCCTATTGGGAAGAGCAAGGACGAAAAAGAGGATAAGGATAAGAAGAAGGATGACCCGAAAGAAGGTGTGCAATCCAGGGCCGTTTGGTTGTGGTGATTACGTATGTTAACCGGGGGTGACAGAGGACCTCTCTGAGGAGGATCAGCAATTAAAGGCAGACTTGGAGATGCTGGTAGAGAGGATCAAGGTATGTTGCAATTACAGGCTTACCTCTACAGTGAAGTAGGGAGTATGGGCCTGGCTAACAAACTTCTCCGTGTAGGAAGACAAAGCCGACCTCTACAAACCAAGTATCGATACCATCAAGGAATTCATCAGAACCTCCACCTCGTCTATGACCGCTGTTCCAAAACCGTTGAAGTTCTTACGCCCACACTACGAGACACTCATAGAAGTATTCGACAGATGGCCGTCGGGAGAGGACAAGGTGACTATTTAGCGCGCTAATGCGGAGGATGCAACTCTAACGGCGGACAGTTGAACCTTGCGGACTTACTTTCAGTACTCGGAATGACCTCTGGGAATGAAGAGAGACTAGACACCCTCAATTATAGACTACAAGCGCCTTCCAACAACATTGGAGGTTGGGGCCACGAATACCTTCGACATCTCGCCCTCGAACTCGGAAAGGATTACACGAGACGATTGGAGAAGGATGAAGATGTTTTGGAGCTTCGCAACCTCGCTTTGGTGGTCGTCCCCTTCTTCCTGTCCCAGAGCGCAGAGCCAGATGCCGTCGATCTCCTTACGGAAGTGGAGGCCATTGATCAGCTACCATCTCTCCTCGACGAGAACACATACCCAAAGGCGGCTTTGTACATGAGCAGGTGAGCAGTCCCCCTTCTTGCTATTGCCCATTTTCTAATGAGAGAAAAGCATGGTGAACTATCTCTCCCCACCAGAGGACTATATCTTCCTTAAAACAATCCACGAAATCTACATCAAATTCAACAAGCTTCAACAAGCAATGCAGGTCGCCGTCCGCCTCAATGATGTCAAACTCGTGCAAGAAGACCTCGACCGTACATCGGATGCCGGCTTGAAGAAGCAGCTTGGTTTCATCGCCGCTCGTCAGCAGATCGCCTTGGATGCTACTGACCCAGAGGTTCAGAGCTGCTTGAACAACTCGCGCCTCTCGGAGTACTTCTTGATGCTCGGAAAGGAGTTGAACATCTTGGATCCAAAGGTACCCGAGGATATTTACAAGTCTCATTTGGAGAACACTCGCGGGCCTTCAGCAGCTACCCCGGTAGATACTGCAAAGCAGACGCTCTCCGCCAGTTTCGTCAATGCCTTCGTCAATGCCGGTTTCAACAGTGATAAGTTGGTGCTTGTGGAGGGCCAGAGCGCGTCACAACAATCTTGGATCTACAAGAACAAGGACCATGGCGTCCTCTCTGCCACTGCCTCGATAGGCTTGCTTAAATTGTGGAACGTTGAGTCCGGAATGGAGACCATCAACAATTACCTGGGTATGAACGACAAATATGTGAGAGCGGGTGCGGCTTTGGCGACTGGACTCGTCACAACGGGTGTCAGAGACGAGAACGACCTTGCTATTGGCCTCTTGACCGATGAGAACTACATTGAGAACGTCGACCCGCTCGTCAAGGGTTGCACTATTCTCGGGTAGGTTCTCTATCCCCATAATGCTCCGATCTAACGATTTCTAGACTTGGAATTGCCTACGTTGGAACACAAAGAGAAGATCTTACGGACCTCTTCCTTCCTGTTATCAGCGATTCGAGCAACGCCCTCGAACTCCCCGCTCAGGCAGCGCTTGCTCTTGGTTTGATTCACGTCGGTTCTGGTGACGACAAGATCTCCTCCACCATCCTCCAGGCGATGATGGATCGCCCACAAGCTGATCTTAAGGCTAAGTGGTCGCGATTCATGTCTCTTGGCTTGGCGCTTCTCTACTTGGGCCGTCAAGAGGAATCCGAGCATATCTTGGAGACTCTCAAGGCCGTCGAACACCCAATTGGCAAACACACCAGGGTGCTCATCAGCGGCTGCGCTTACGCTGGTACTGGAAACGTCTTGCAGTTCCAGAGCATGTTGCACCTCTGCACCGACAAGGTTGATGTTTCGGAGGCGGACAAGGAGGGTGATGATCTTTTCCAGGCCTATGCTGTCTTGTCACTTGCCCTTATTGCCATGGGTGAGGATGTTGGTTCGGAAATGGCCATTAGACAGTTTGGTCACCTCATGCACTATGGAGAGCCTGTTATCAGGAAGGCAGTACCGCTTGCCATGGGCTTGATCAGCGCCTCGAGTCCTCAAATGAAGATCTACGAAACCCTTTCCCGATATTCGCATGATAACGACCCAGAAGTTGCTATCAATGCCATATTTGCAATGGGTCTTGTCGGATCCGGAACAAACAATGCCCGTCTTGCTCAGCTTTTGAGACAGCTTGCCAGTTACTACCACAGAGATCCCAACTCACTCTTTATGGTGCGGATAGCCCAGGGCTTATTGCACTTGGGTAAGGGTACTCTCACATTGAACCCCTTCCACACCGATCGATCAGTCATGTCCAGAGTTGCCACTGCTGGTCTGTTGACCGTTCTTGTTTCGTTGATCGATGCTAAGCAATGTACGTATCCACAAGTGAACAATTGAAGACTTTTTATGCTAACATTGGATAGTTATCTTGGATGATGCCCATCATCTTCTTTACTTCTTGGTGCCAGCCATTCACCCAAGAATGCTCATTACGTTGGACGAGGATTTGAAGCCTCTTCCAGTCAGTGTCAGAGTTGGTCAGGCAGTAGATGTTGTAGGCGCCGCCGGAAGGCCAAAGACGATTACAGGATGGCAGACACAGACGACACCAGTCCTACTGGCACATGGCGAGAGGGCGGAGTTGGAGGATGATGAGTATATCAGCTTGACGACGAATATGGAGGGTATCGCTATATTAAAAAAGGTATGTCCTGTCACTGTTTGAACCTGCTGGGCTTTGCTAACTAGTGCCTAGAATCCTGCTTGGGAGGGTAGAGATTAGATTTTCGGTGTCGTTTAATTAGAATACCTTCTTTCAGGTTTTGAATCGTAGCTTTTTCTACTGTCTAGGTGCTCTATCTATTCGGTAACTGGGATTTGATTTGGGTTATAATAGAAACCACTGGTTTTCCGTTCCGTTGGCCTGATTGAGTTTACGAAATATGCATGCTATTGCTGCCCAATGTCTGCGGCCAATTCCAAGTGAATTCTGAACGTAACAATGTCTGTCACATTCCATTTAATGTACATCTCCCTGGAATATCTCTCTGCTTTGTCGGGATGAGACCCATGTATGTACTTCAACGAGTTTGGCACAACTGGCCGATTAATTGTTTGCCTAAATCACACTCGTACTCTACTCGTTGTTTCTTCATATCAATTATCCGAAACCGGTATCACTGAAGATGATGGTTTCCCAGAATACTCCCATTTGAGTACATGAGTACTTGATATGTAGCCTCGTTCCCCCAGTCCTGAGCGTTCCGAGCGTGTTGAGAGAGTTTCGGAAAATTGCTGCGTCTTGATATGGGCTTAAATATCGTATAAACATAAGCAGCAGCAGCATTCTTGTGCAAAGAACGAAGAAAAAAAGATCGAACGAAAAAAGACTCCCAGAACTCCAAATCCCAGCGCTCAAAAGATATAATAACATCACAACCCACCGCCCTCAAGCGAATCCTCCTGGCCCTCCTCCAACACCTACTATCCCTTCGAAGCGTGCGTAACCAGCAGCGTAATACAAGTCCCAAACACACAAACCACCACCAAACTCAGCACCACCCGAATAGCCTTCACCAATCTGCCCCTCCCCAGACTCGCCTTCTGCCTAGCATATCCCATCACATTCGTAAAATACTGTGCCGCGGCCGCCAAAATACTCAGGAAACTTAGGACCCAGAATATCATACCAAGCGGGAACGCCATCCGCCGCTCCACCTCCGTCGGCTCTTGCTTGAAGTGGAAACTCAGCATCACGGCTACACCAAGGACATCGAGGAAAATAGCGAGCCGGAGCCAGGACAGGAAGTTGCGTTCGGTTGCGCAGCCGTCGCGGGCGGTTGAGCCGGCGTTGGTGAAGAGGAGGGAGGAGAAGAAGGGAGATGCGGTGAGGAGGCGGCCGTGCCAGTCATGGCTGGAGGAGGGCGGTTAGTCAGGTTGCTGTGAGAGAAGGGGAGATGGGAGGGGGGAAAGGTGGGTGTGACATACTCTTCCGGGACCGGAGTCGGCTTAAAGATGGCCGTGATTCGCTCGGCGCCGGATAAGGCGTCTTCGGTGGCCATGTGGATGGGTTAGCGAGGGTTGGAGGTGGGTTGCCGTCCGTTTGTGGGATGATGAGGAGGTGGGTCTGGCGGAACGGTGATGGTGACATTGGGGTTACACGTGATGGATGCTTTGGGAAGCTGGGTGAGTTCTGGGTGCTCTTGCCTCTGTTCTTCATTACTGCTTGATTTGGGACTCGTGAGGTCCGGTGTATCTTGCTCAGTATTTGTTTGGAAGCGCGAAATCGAAATTAAGTGGGTATTAGTAACTTTAGAGCCTCTATTGACACACAGACAATAATTATATACAAGTACAAATAAAGCAAAACCACCAGGCAAAGAACAGAAGAAAAACCAATGCAAGCACGCAAATCCGCAGATCAATTTGACCCAGGCCCTCCTAGAAGGCCCAGGAATGAGAAAACCATCACCACCTCACACCATCAACCTCCTCAACCCTTCAGTCCCCCCAAGAATCTCCCGTCCCGTAACCGGACACGTCCCATGCTCCTGTATCCACTCAAAAGCACACCTATAGCAACTGACATAACCCGTCTGAATCGCCGTAGGACTGACAATCTCCTTCTTGCAAACCGGGCACTTTGGTTCCTCAGGCTTTCCCTTCTCACCCTCCTTCTTCTCCTTCTCCTCATCCTTCTTCTTCATAGCCTTCATGAAGGCCGCCTTCATCTCTGCCGGCGGTGGCAGCGCAACTTGACTATTCTGCGACGCCGACAGTTGACGCGCAAAGTCCGAGGCGTGCCACCATTCCAGGAACTTGAGGAAGAAGATGCCCGTGGGCAGGAGGATCTTGAGGGAGTTGAGGAGGGCGGGAATGATTATTTTGACCCAGAGTTTAGGGTGGGCGAGGATGTGGCGGAGGCCCGGGGAGGGGCCACGGTTCTTGGTGGATTTACCGGCGGCGTTAGCGGCGGCGTCGAAGGCCCGGTAGTCCAAGTCTGAGAGGCGGCGCATGCGGATACCGAGGAGGTAGTGGATGGGCGAGTGGTAGGGGGAGTTGTCGAAGAGGTAGGCGAGGTTGAAGGCGAGAGTTATCATGTGTTTGAGGAATTTGGCGGTGGGGTAGACCTTTTTGAAGGTTTCTTTGGTGTAGTAGGAGGCTTTCTCGCCGATGGGGGCCTAGTCTCCATGTTAGCTGGGTTGTGGAGGATGTCAAACAGTTGGATAGACTGACACTCTCATCAGGTCGTTGATTCTGGTTTCGCCGACCCGACATTACGCCTTCTCCTATCGTGAGGTTCTCATACCACCTCTCCAGCTTGCATTCTAACCAGTTTCCACCAACGCCCATCAACAAACTTCCCAGCACATCCTTCGTCTTCAGTTGCCGCAACTCTCTCAGCGCACCACTCCTCTCTGACCTGGCCAATGGTGTCGTCTTCCTTGTCGCACCCTCTTCGCCAAACGGTTTTCCCAGAAAGCTCAACTTGTCGTCGCCCGGCAGTACTCGTTCCCTCTTCAATCCGTAAAAGTTCTCTGTAAATCCTCCACCGTACTTTCGAAGATAATGGCCCTCGACGACCAGCATGCAGAGCGCGTAGACTTCATCGAAGCGGTTGAGGATGTGGATAAGGTATCGCGGGTGTCGATGGACAAGAACGGCGAGAATGTGCTGGAGAGTTGCGGGTAGGAGGGAGTTGAGATGTGTTTCCGAGAGGAGTTCTGTGTTGGCGCGTTAGGACTTACTGCATCGCTAGTAAAGGGGAAGATGATGGGGGATTGGGATGGCTGCGATGGGGTCGTACCGAAGAGGGAGGGTTTGTTGGGATCAGCCGACGTCAAGCTGGACATAAACTCCATGATGGGCGACGGTGATGCTTTGTCGTGATGGCGGTATGGTGGTGAGTGTCGAGTTCGCGATGGATCGTTGAAGTCGCTGTCTAAACCTCATCACAATTCAGCTCGATATCCTTACCTCGGTCGGCCTCACAGCGTCCTTCAGCTACTTGGCAGAAGCACGTGTGGCTTACATAACGCAAAGCTTAATTCTGCAGCGTTAATGCAGCAGGACGGACTAAGCCGGGTGGCAAACTGTCAGGGTCCCAAAATGCAGTTCCACTTTCAGCAAACCCGCCAAACCGGTCCTTCATTCGCAAAATAACGGCGACGAAATGAATTGCTTCGGAGAATTAATTGTGTGGATTAATTTCAGGCCATGTCAGAACTGACGGTATTTGCAAAACTCAAAAAGTACGCCCCCCATTCGCGTTTCCGGAACAGAAAGTCACACGGGTGTCCGCGGAGGATAAATTGCTGTAGTAGAAGCTCGCTGGTCAGGCGGGGCATGCGATCCATGCGAGCCAGACGATCTCACCTAGGTAGATGACGACGAAGCAATTGGACAATACATTAAGTACGCATGGTACAAGTATATGAGGAATTTCGCAGACAAACGGAAAGAAGTGCATAGGAGGTAAGATGGGAGACTAGCTCGGCCATGCATTAATCTAGCTACAGAAATTCTATGTAAGGACGGCCTCTAATTAAGCTCTCCGCCTGGTATCAGAATGATGTTGAAAACTCCTCAAGGGTGCGTCTATGCGCGACGAAAAGGCGAAAGCAGACAAGTAAAGGTCCAGCTTGGTTGTCGTCAAAACTTGAATAAAGCAATTCGTCGGAAATCAAAGTGCTGAAAACGCTGAAAGAGTGCAGAAAAAACTGTTGAGAAAAAAAGACCGAAAATGCTGAATCGAGTCGCCCGCAACTTGGATGTCTGGAAAGTCGAAAAAACGAACGTTGAAACAACTCCATCTGTGATGTTAGCCGAAAAGCGCAAAACTCCAAGGGAATGCCAAACCCGATCCAACCGGAAAAAAGCGAAACCAAGCCGAACCGAGAAACCAACCACATGACCAACCAATCCTCCCAAAACACCAAAAGAAAATGAAATAACTCCTCCAAATAAACAAATAAAGAAAAAAAAAAAACGAAATAAACGTAGAAAAGATGTAAAATGAGCAAAGTACGACGAAACGTACTTAACGTATACGATACGACGAAGTATACGAAACACACAAAACGCACAGAATGAACTGAACGTAGTGTAGAAACGAATACGGCATTGTATCAGATACATTTACAATTTACATCACCAAAACGATACTGGACTCTAACAGGCGTTTGGTTTGTTTCAGTCGACGCCAGTCGTTAGAATCCAGTTGTTGAAAACGAAGAAGAAATTCCTAAATAAAAAAACCCCGAACGCAAAACAAACCAGATAGAAAGACAAAAGAAAAAACAAAAGAAAAGACAACCCCTATTAACTGACGACAGTATGACTTTTATGCCCTGTAAGTATAACCCAAACAAATGAAACCCGTAAAACCGAAAGCCGAAAAAATAACCGTATTAATGAAATGAAACCGATTGCGAATATGCCCGATATTAGAAACAATAACTAATGCCTTTATGCGAGAATCAAAGCCAACAAAGCCATTCTGGCGTAAAGACCGTATCTCATCTGGAAAGAAGTTAGAAAAAATTCAGAGTGAGGGAAGGTGCTTACCTGTCTGAAGTAACCAGCTCTCTGGTCAAGATCGACCTCATCAGCAATCTCACCAACACGTGGAAGAGGATGCATGACAATCATGTTCTGCTTAGCAGATCTCATGATCTGGTTGTCGATAACGAAGGCATGCTTAAGGCGCTCGTACTCGGAAATGTCACCGAATCTCTCCTTCTGGACACGAGTGCAGTAGAGAACATCGGTGCGGCCCATGATCTCAGGAGTAAGCTCGTTGCTCTCAGCAATGACGCAGCCGCGCTCGATGAGAGTCTCACGGAGTTCCTCTGGAAGTGGCAGGGACTTGGGGTAGACGAGCTGGATCTTGACGGAGTAGTGGCGGAGCAACTTGGCGAGAGAATGAACGGTTCTGCCGAACATGAGATCACCGCAGAAGGTGATAACCAAGTCGTTGACGGTACCCAACTCCTCACGGATGGTGAGAAGATCAAGGATGGCCTGGGTTGGATGCTCAGCGCTTCCGTTACCTAAAAATAGTATTAGCAAAGGGATTCATGGAGCTCGCAGGAAATACGAACCAGCATTGATAACTGGGACAGGAGAGTACTTGGCAGCAATTGGAGCACTGTTCTCGTCTGGATGTCTCAAGACGACCGCATCACCGTAGCAAGCCAAGGTACGGATGGTATCCTCAAGAATCTCACCCTTGACGATGCTAGAGTGGGTTGCATCGACAGCGACGACCTTTCCTCCAAGACGCTGCATAGCGGCATCGAAGGAAGCGGAGGTACGGGTAGATGGCTCATAGAACATGGTGCAAAGAACTCTGTGGTTCAAGAGATCAATGGTACCATATCTCTCAACGGCAAGACGCAACTCAGAGGCAACGTTGAAGAGCAAGTGCAAGTCTTGACGGCTGAGCTGGTCAACCGAAAGAATGTGCTTCTTCTTGTATGCTGGGTTCTGGAGCAACTGGATGAGAGTGGGGCTGATCTTTGAGGTTGGCTGAAGCTCACGTCCAAAGCTGCCGACTGGGCCCAATCTTGGCGACTTGATTGCCTCGACTGGCTGCAGAGCGCGGGTAGCCGTGATGGCTGGCGCTGCGCGGACGGAGTCGTAGCGGGTAACTGGAGCAGCTGCCTTGGCAGGAGCTGGAGGAAGATGGGCGGACATATCCGTACCGAGCTTTCCATCAGAAGACAACTTACCATCGAGAGAGACAGTCTTGCCATTGAAGTTCACTCTCTTGACCAAGCCGTGAACCTTCTTGCCGACGAATGGAGACCAGATATCCTTTGGCTCCATGACGTACTCACGAACCTCGACCTGGACGGAGCAATCTGGCTGATCATGCAAGTCAAAGATCTTCTTAGGGTTGGTGTGGAGACGCTTGACGATATCATCGGCGGTAAGTCTGCCATCAAAGACAGCAGTAGAAAGGATTGGCAAAGTATCGGCAATACCAACCGAAGCGATTGGCTCAGTACCGTGGGTATCCTTGTACAACTGATATGGCAAACTACCGACGCTGAAGCAGTCGATGATATCCATGTTCTTCCAAAGAGCCTCCTGGTCCTCCTTAGTTGGGAGAGCCTTGCACTCGGGGAAGTCCTCCTGGCTCAAGAAGAGAGCATAGACAGAGACGTCGCAAGTAACCTTGAGCCCCTTCTCCTTGGCAAGAGCAATGAGCTTGATGTCATCGACAGTAGTAACAGAGGTAACATGCACATTTCTGTTGTAGAGGCTAGCCAACAAAAGGACGGAGGCAAGATCGGTCGTCTTAGCATCAGTCATGATTGGCTTGTACGATGGCCAAACGTCGAAGTGAGCGGTAACGGCAGCAACCTTGTTGATGTTTCCAGCCATATGGTTGAATGGAACAAACAAAGATCCAACCTCACCAGCAACAAGCTTGAGTTGATCGGTGTTGGCGGCAGTAGCAGCGACAGAGAAGTTGAAGTCGCAGTGAGCCTTAGTGCTGTTCTCCTGGGCGGTCTTGAGAGCCTTGAGGTCAGTCAAGCAGTCCTCAGAACCAAGAGGCAAGACACGGATCATGGAGAAACCAGCTCCAACGGCTTCCCTGGTTACCTGCTCGAAGTCCGTGCTTCCGGCCTTGGATACGCCTGGGACGAAAGCGGCAACGTTGACCAAGCCTGGAAGGTTGACGACGCGGTGGCTGGACTGGGAATCAACTCCAGAAATGGCAAGATCGTAGTTTCTAGAGATGGCCTCAATGAGCAACTTGGCGTTCTTAACATTGGTTACCAAAGGAGTGTGGTAATCAACAGCCATACGTCTGGACCGGTAACCACGAGACATGTAGGAAGCTGGACGACGAGAGCGGTTGTTGGATGGCAAGTTAATGTACAAGTCGATCTGCTTGTTGGCAAGATGCTGAGTCAAAGAGTGCTCTGGCTTCTGGTTCTCGGCATCCTCATCAGCAAGGACCTCAAGGTACTGAACTGGAATACCGTGCTCTTGGATGAAATCAGCGGTACCAGCAGTGGCGAAGAGGTTGAACTTGAGCTCGTGGAGCTTGCGGATAGATGGCAACATCTCCATCTTCTCCTTGAAGGAACCAATAGAGAGGAGGATGTTCTTCTTTGGAAGAGTGAAACCAGTAGAGATAAGACCCTTGAGATAAGCCTCGTACTTGTCGCGACCAAAGCAGGCAACCTCACCGGTGGAAGCCATCTCAACACCAAGGACTGGATCGGCACCAGAGAGACGAGAGAAGGAGAACTGTGGTACCTTGATACCAACGTACTTCTCAGGAACATCAATTGGTGGATAAGGAGTAACTGGCAAATCCATGATAGCCTTGGTAGCCATCTCAATCAAGTCGACACCCATGACCTTGGAGACGAATGGGAACGAACGAGAAGCACGAACGTTACACTCGATAACCTTGATGTCATTATCCTTAGCGATGAACTGGATGTTGAAAGGTCCAGTAACATTGAGGGCATCTCCGATCTTAGCGGTGGCCTCCTCGATACGCTTAATGGTGGTTGGGTCCAAATCTTGAGGTGGCAAGATGAGAGTAGCATCACCAGAGTGAACACCAGCGTTCTCAACGTGCTCGGAGATGAAGTGCATGATCATCTTTCCGTCCTTGGCAACAGCGTCCATCTCGATTTCCTTTGCGTTCTCGATGTACTTGGTAATGACAACTGGGTGCTCTGGCGAGACCTCGGCAGCTTGGGTGAGGTAGCTGGCCAAGTCATCCTTGGAGTAGACAGTGTTCATGGCAGCACCAGACAGGACGTAAGAAGGACGAACCAAGACTGGGTAGGAGACCTTCTCGCAGAACTCCTCGGCCTCAGCAAAGGAGGTCAACTCCTTCCAGGCTGGCTGATCAACGCCGATACGGTCCAACATACGAGAGAACTTGTATCTGTTCTCAGCACCGTCAATCATCTCTGGAGAAGTACCGAGAATCTTAGCTCCGACACGGTGCAATGGGAGGGCAATGTTGTTTGGAGTTTGACCACCCATAGCAATGATGATACCGGCGGAGGACTCGATCTGGTAAATATCCAGGATGGTCTCGAGGTTGATGTTCTCGAAGTAGAGCTTATCAGCCTCATCGTAATCGGTGGAGACAGTCTCAGGGTTGTAGTTAACCATGATTGTCTTAAAGCCTTGCTCACGGAGGGTTCTGACTGCTCTGACAGCGCACCAATCGAACTCAACGGAGGAACCAATTCTGTAGACACCGGATCCCAAAACCATGATACCCTTGTCATCTGGAGAAACATCGTGCTCAGAACCGTTGTAGGTCAAGTACAGGTAGTTAGTCTGAGCTGGGAACTCAGCGGCGACGGTATCAATCTGCTTGACGAATGGTGTGATGCCGGAGTTGATACGGAGCTCTCTAGCAGCCAACTCAGAGCAACCCAAGAACTTGGCCACCTGTCTATCGGAGAAACCAACCTGCTTAGCAGATCTGAGAAGGTGAGTTGGGATGGTCTTGTCGGTATAGGTAGCAAGAGTCTTGCTCATGTTGGTCAATCCCATCAACTTGTTGAGGAACCACTTGTCAATTTGAGTCAACTGATGGATCTTGTCGACGGTGTAGCCCTGGTCCATAGCGTTGGCAATGGCGAACATACGCTGATCAGATGGGAATTGCAACTCCTGATCGATTGACATCAAGGCATTGGTAGCGTTAAAGCCCAAGTTCGAGAAATCGATCGATCTAATGGCTTTCTGAATAGCTTCCTCGAAAGTACGACCGATACTCATGACCTCACCAACAGACTTCATGGAAGAGTTGAGAAGGTTAGAGACACGGGTGAACTTCTTCAAATCCCATCTTGGGATCTTGACAACGACGTAATCGAGGGAAGGCTCGAAGCAGGCGCAGGTAACCTTGGTGACCGAGTTCTTAATCTCGTTCAAAGGAATTCCGAGACCGAGCTTAGCAGCGATGAACGCCAATGGATATCCGGTAGCCTTCGAGGCCAAAGCAGACGAACGAGAAAGACGGGCATTGACCTCAATAATGCAGTACTCGTGAGAGTATGGGTTCAAAGCGTACTGAATGTTACACTCTCCGACAACTCCCAAATGTCTAATGACATTGACGGCAGTGGTACGGAGCATGTTGTACTCCTCGTCGGACAAAGTCTGCGATGGGGCGACGACAATGGAATCACCAGTGTGAATACCGAGAGGATCGAAGTTCTTGCGTATGTATTAGTAAAGCCCATCGCCATTGGTCAGCGGTTTTCTCTTACCTCCATGTTACAAACAGTAATGCAGTTATCTCTGCAATCACGGACAACTTCGTACTCAATTTCCTTCCATCCCTTCATGGATCTCTCAACGAGGACCTGTGGGGAAGCAGAGAAAGCCTTATTGCAAAGGTCGACCAACTCCTCGTCATTGTTGGCAAAACCGGAACCAAGACCACCAAGGGCGTAAGCAGCTCTGACAATGACTGGGTAGCCAATGTCCTGGACAGCGGCGAGAGCCTCCTCAGTGCTGGAAGCAGCAAACGACTTGGCACACTTCTCGCCAATCTCCTCCATAGAGCGGGCGAAGAGCTCACGATCTTCAGTGGTGATGATCGTGTCGATAGGAGTACCAAGAACCTTGACACCGAGACCTTCGAACTCGTCCTTCAGCTTGATACCCACTGACAAGGCAGTCTGGCCACCGAAGGTGACGTAGATACCGTCAGGCTTCTCATACTGAATAACCTTGCGGACGAACTCGGCAGTGACTGGCAAGAAGTAAACCTTATCGGCGAGACCCTTCGAGGTCTGGATGGTAGCAATGTTGGGGTTGATGAGGATGGTGTAGATTCCCTCCTGCTTCAAAGCCTTAATGGCCTGGGAGCCGGAGTAATCGAACTCACCAGCCTGTCCAATGGAGAGACCACCGGATCCCAAGACGAGGACCTTCTTGACATGCACACGAGGGTTCTTGGCGATGTTCTCCTCGACGGTTCCACCTGGGAACTCAACTGGCTTGGTGAGGTAAGACTTGTCGGCAATGGTCTTCTGGATGGTGCTGATGAAAACATCGAAGAGGTTCTCAGTGTCTCTTGGACCTGGTGTGGACTCTGGATGGAACTGGACCGAGAAGACTGGCTTCTCAAGGTTGTAGATACCCTCGTTAGAGCCATCGTTGGCGTTGACGAAAAGCTCCTTCCATCCTGGCTGAAGGGTCGTGGTGTCGACGGCGAAACCGTGGTTCTGGGAGGTAATATAGCAGCGGCCATTGACCAGGTTGGTGCAAGGAATGTTGTGTCCACGGTTACCATACTTGAGCTTCAGAGTCTTAGCTCCCGAAGCTCTGGAGATGAGCTGATGTCCCAAGCAGATACCGAAGATTGGAGTCTTAGCCTCGTCCATAGCGACGCGAAGTCTCTCGACAGTCACATCAACAATGGCTGGGTCACCAGGACCGTTCGAGATGAAGAGACCATCATACTCCTCCTTTGTGAAATCGTAGTCCCATGGGACAACGAGCACCTCAACACCACGCTTGATGAAGCATCTGAGCTGGTTGAACTTCATACCGACATCGACACAAAGAACACGGATGGTCTTTCCGTCTGGCTTCTTGAGCGCATTCTCCTCCTTTGGTGTGAAAAGCTTTGGCTCCTTGATGGAAACTGTCGAAGCGTTAGCCATTGGGTCGGCGCTTGTGGGCCAGTGGAAGTCTTACCCTCGGCGACCAAGTTCATCTTGTTCTGGTCAACCCATTCGACCTTCTCGAAGTTCTCAAGGTTAAGTCTCTCCTCAGAAAGCTCAGAGGTGAGGGAAGATTGTCTCAGCTTTCCCAACATAACACCCTGAGTTCTGATCTTCTTCGTCAAGAGACGGGTATCAACACCATAGATGGCTGGAACGCCCTGCTCCTTCAACCATTTGCCCAATGATGTCTCGGCCAACCAGTTGCTGTACTCCTCACCGCAGTAAGAGGCAACGACCAAGCCGGCGACGTGGATCTGTTCGGACTCGAAGTATTTTGGAAGGGACTGAAGGAACTCGTCCTTCTCCTCTCGGGATGGAACACCATAGTTACCCACGAGAGGGAATGTGATTACTAGTATCTGACCCCTGTAGGAAGGATCTGTGATAGATTCCGGGTATCCAACCATACCTGTAACGTGAAAGACTCGGAGTTAGCCATTGACCCCAAACAATCGATCGATCGATCGCGATCGTACAAACAGAGACTACGTACCCGTTTGGAAGACCAATTCTCCCGCAACACTCTTCTTTGCGCCAAACGAGTAACCCTGGTAAGCCGAGCCATCCTCAAGTTCGAGAGTGACAAGAGTCTCATCGGGGTTAACGTTGCCCTTGGTATCGACCAAGTGGGCCGTAACAGGTGGGAATGGCTTAATTTGACCCGGCATTGTGATGTAGATGGTGATGTAGCTCTAGGATATGAAGACGGATGGAAGAAGAAAAACGACACGAAAAACTTTTGGTAAAGAAAAAAGGCGGAAACGGTGATGCAATGGGCGGTTGCTCGTGTGGGGTCGTCTAGAGATGATGGAGGGATGAGATGAGGTATAGACGAGGGCAAAAATTAGAGATGGGCTTCGTTATGGGTTTGGTGAAGAGGGAGGAGAGAGGAGGATATTGGTTGGGAAAAAGAGAAGAAGAAAGAGAGCTTTGTGGGCGGATAGTGGGGTATTAAGAAGGAGGGGTATTACTGACTCAAGGCGAGGCAAATCCTATGGAGCACAAAAAATTTTGAAAATGGGAATCTTTCAATGTGCGCTAGTCCATGCGCCGCAGATCGCTACACCCCAAAGCAAGCAAAGAGCAAACACCAAGAAGCGAAATCTTTTCTCGGCCCTAACCTGAAGGGTGACACTAATGGGAACCGCTCTCTCGAATCGAAGTAAAATCGACCATTAACCTAAGAATTACCTAACGCTGATTCGTTATGAGTCCTACGTCGTTGGCCTACGGATGCGCCGGTCTGGGATGTTTAGGTCGGCGGTCACTGTTTGAATCGAATCGAAATCCTGAAACTCTCAGCCCGGTGAAGCAGACTTTCCCCGTGGAGCTGAGGCTCCTTCATCACATAAACAGTTTTTTTCTTCTATTTGTATGTCATACCCTGACATGTCGTCGTGTTGCAGGGCCGCTCGGCGAGTTCGGGTGCTGGGACCTTTAGGCTGCATGCGTCCCAAACGGGTTTAAACAGCCGGTAGATAACCAACCTTGGCCAACCTTTGAGGGCAGATTCTCAGTCGGAACGAGTCTCGGCCAGGCAATATGCTTGAAGCGGAGAAGGCTGTCTCTCCTTCCTTCCGGCCTAGCGACTGCTTGCGAATGGCTTCGTTTTCGGCGAGAGCCTTCGGATGCTAAGGCACGAGAGGGCAGCATGGACAACGTTTAGCAGTACCCATGGTACCGGAATGGAAAACCTCATCAAGTGATATCAAAAATGCATGGAGCCAACTCTAAACTCTATCTTACATCCGTCAATGTCGTATGACCTGTCAAAGCGATTAAGCTTTATGTATGACCACCTTGCGAGGGGGGCTATTAAATGTCCGAGGTACCACTAGAAGTAGATCATAGCCGCTTCTCGAACAACCAAAGCAGTAGGCGCATCTTCCAGTCATTCACCCCTCTTTCCTCTCTCTCTAGATCCTTGGCTGTTACTGCATTGGTATGCTTCAACAGGTTATCCAACTCTGCCCTCCATGCACTTCTGACTTGGTCTTGGTTGCTCACAACGATAGCTCCGCACTCGATATCAAGCCCGTAACTCCGTCTTGTGTAGTTGGAGCTCCCGATAACTGTCAAGAGTGGTAGACTCTGTCCGGCCGCTCCACCAGCAGCAACCCAAATACCCTTAGCGTGATACGACCAACCTCCTGGAGTGTTCACTACGCCATTCCTCCATTCCCGTAACTGAATAGATGAACCCTTATCTTTCAGAGCCCTAAGAAACCGGAGGGAAAGCATGGTGTATCCTGCTGGTAAATATCCGGACATGCCTTTGGAGCCGAGGAACCCATTTGCTTCCGGCGAGGCCGTGATGATTGTGCCCTGATGAACAACTTCGGCTGACTTTCTGAGCAACTCTGATATCGAGGAATGGATGTTGAAGTAGCCCGCCGTAAACGTCCAGCTAGCCGGTCTTAGCCCTGGCGTAAACAGCGCACTTAAAACGGTTTTTATGGCAGGAAGTTCGGTAGATGGATCTGTCTTGTCCACGATTGGCGTGAACTGCGAGACGGGGTATAAGTACGTCGCTTCCTCCTTTGTATCGATCGGCTTTGGCGAGAATTTGGGCTTCAAGAGATCTCCGAGAATTTTGGTGGCGGCTTGCTTGTATTTGTGGGGATGATCAATTGGGGATGGCGCTGGATTGGTGCTTGGCCAGTCGAGCGCAAACTGTGAAGGGGTGTCGGCGGGAAGGGCCCGAAAACTCAGTGAAGAGACGGCTTTGTGAATAGAGTAGTAGTAGTCCGTGATTTCTTTCGAAGAGAAAATGTGGTATCTGTCCTGTCGGTTGGTGAAGTAGTCCTCGGAGAGATTGGCCCTGTCAAATGTTAATCCTCCGTTTCCTCGCCGATCCAAGTCGGAACGAACCCAGACAGCATAATCTCATCGTCAAAACCATAGAGCTTCATATGCTGTAGACCATATCCTTCATTCAAGCGTCGAGGCACAATCTTCTTCTTCAGTCCCTTCAGGTTGGGTGTGTGGAACAGCCGGATGTCGACCCTCTCTTCTCCGAATTCCTTGACGAGCGAGACGAGTAGCGATGCAGTTGTCGCCTTTGGTTCCTCCCTGGTCCCTCTCAAGGCATCCGTAAGAACCGAAACCTTCAAGTTTGGGTTGATGCGGAGAGCATTCCCAATCGTATCGATCTGGCAACACCGTCAGTCGAGATGCTTACCCCCACTGCCGCATCATCCTACCAACTCATGCTCAGCCTTTCCGATGTATAACGTCGACAAGAACACACGCTCCTTTGCTTGCAATATCCTTTCCTTCAGGGTCGAGTAGAAGGCGTCCGGGGAGTTGAGAACGGTAAGTTGTGAAGGTCGCAACTCGAATCTGGGTGCGAGTTTGTCCAATTCTGACGTCAAGGAGCCGAGTGCGTTGACCGGTGTTGGAGACGTTGATTCCGCGGCCATTGTTGAGGATGATGAGAAGGAACGGTGCGAGTAGACACCATGGTTGCGAAGCTTGGTCGAACGTATTGAACGGAAAGGAGGTGGTCGGAGAGCAGCAAGGGTGCTTCGACCAACGCGCACGAGGATCATGATTCTGAACTGCAACGAGCGCTTCAGACGTCGAGATTGCGGGACAGAGGAAATATTCCTTGGCGAGGTCTGCTAGAAGTTGGCTAACAAGCGTCACTAAGACTGGGATGAGACTTTCACAAAACTGGAACCTAGCAGGCTGGGATTGAGACTGCTCTTCATTCTAAAGCACAAATCGTACATCCACCACCAATTACATTAAGTAGAACATTACTACAGTATATTTTAAAAAATACCCAGGTGATTACGTATTTTTCATTTCGAAGAACTACCATAGAAGAGACAGGAAAACAAATGCTAAATACGTCCTCCGAGAAATGCAAGTCAAATGGAAACATAGGAAAGAGAAAAGGCGGCAGAAAATAGCAGGAAGCCACCTTCAATTCACACATTAAAGGAAACGAAAAAACTCCGGTGCTTCTAAACATAGTACAGTTCATCTCAGTGAAGAGACAGAGGTAAGGAAAACTCGCCCATGCAAAACAAAACAGCTTTTTTACGAGGACAAAGCCATCTCCTTCTTGATCTATCGGAAAAGTCAGTGATCGGAATCTCAAATGACGTAGTGCGGAGTAACATACCTGAGCGATAGCGAGACCTGGGTTGAGACCCTTAGGGCAGGTTCTGGTGCAGTTCATGATGGTGTGGCATCTGTACAAGGACATCTCGTTCTCGAAGGCCTGCTTTCTCTCGGCCTTGAACTCGTCTCTAGAATCGGCAATCCATCTGTAGGACTGGAGGAGAATGGCTGGGCCGAGGTACTCCTGCGAGTTCCACCAGTAGGATGGGCAAGAAGTGCTGCAGCAAGCGCAAAGAATGCACTCGTAGAGACCATCGAGCTTCTTGCGCTCCTCTGGGGACTGTCTGAACTCGCGTCCGTCTGGGGATGGTGTCTTGCGCTGGAGGTATGGCTTAATCGACTTGTATTGCTTGTAGAACTGGGTCATGTCGGGAACCAAATCCTTAACGACGTAGGTGTGTGGGAGAGGATAGATGCGGGTGACCTTGTCGGCGTCGGAGATACGGCAGAGACAGGCGAGAGTGTTGCCTCCCTCAATGTTCATGGCGCAGGAACCACAGATACCCTCACGGCAGGATCGGCGGAAAGTCAAGGTTGGATCACTACGGAGCGGATCAGTACCGATGATTTGGACCAGGTCGCTCAGGGAGATACTAACATCTCGTTCTTGATTCTGATGAGTGCATCCAACACCATAGGACCCTTTGAGCCGTCAGTCGCCGTCCATCCAGCACAGAAATCTTGTACGAACCGTCTTGTTGAGATCAATCTCGTAAGTCTGCATCTCAGGCTTCTTCTCAGGAGTGTCTGGGTTCCATCTGTAGATCTCAAACTTCTTCATTCTCTTCTGCTCCTGCTTTGGGACGCCCTCAGTAGAGGCAACCGAAGCCAAATGTCTAACACCACCCGCCAAAGCACGGATTCCACCGACGGCAGCAACGCCCATCACCGCCGACTGTCTGAGGCATTGTTGGGAGACGAAAGAAAGCGACATCTCGAAGTGTTTCGCACAAAGAACCGTTGAAGTCAAGTGTTGAAAGAGGGAAAGAGTGTTGTCGACTATTCAAGGCGAGATATGCTACCGGAGCGTGGCAATTGGGAGAGGATTTTGGCGGATGAAGGAGCTTGCGAGTAATGGAACTGATGATGGTATCCAACCGAGGTTACAAAGCGGCGAAGATAGTTATTGCATCACGGGTTTTAGGGCGGCATTTGCCGAATCCACCAATAAGCAACAAGTGAATGGTAAGGCTAGCCAAATTCCGGGAAAACCACACAAAATAATTAAAATATTCTGAGCTTCCCAATACGAAATCACGGGTTGGAATCGCAAGGCTCAGATTCTCAAGCTATTGTTAATTGGAGCCCGGCAGCTATTAGAAGAGACGTTCTCCTACAGAGCAGAACTGAGCCCTACGTAAGGCACATGCGGTCGTCAAATTTCTTGGGGCTTCATAGGGCCGATTACAGCCGCTGATCATCTGATAATTTGACAAAATTAAGGTTTGCGCTAACGTGAAGCCTCGCAAACGAGGTTAGCTAGCCTGGAAGAGCCTCAGCTCTCCAACTATCTTCATGAACCGCATCCCGCTTAAGCAACCAACAGCAAGATATAACATCTAACGACTTTGATCAAACTCAATGCCGCGCACTCTGCCTTGGTTGGTAAAGAAGGGAAAAGCTGACCCGGCCCCGAAAAGGAATGTTGCAGGTGTGGGTAGGCAACCAAAGGCCACTCCGCCGGAAACCGCAAACGACGCAAAAACGCCAAAAGACAAACCTATCGATATCGAGGAGATAACCACGGAGTATGTCTTCACTCCCGAAACGTTCGTTTTCACTAAGATTAGATAGGCCCTACGACGAAGGCCCGACCGGCGATGACCAATGGCGGATGGTAGAGGATGAACTGCTATTTACAGCTCAGGAATTCACAAAATCAATACACAAGGCTGAGCTCGAGCGTTTGCAGAAGGAAGCAGTCGAGCGCCCTAAAGATACCCTCAGAAGCTTAGACAGCTTGCTGGCAGCTGCCCCTGTTGCCCAAACAAGAAAAAGGAAGGTGTCAAGGATGCGGGTTGAATCTCCAGATGCAAGCTCTGATGATGACATGCTCAAAGATGATGATGCCTTCAAGAAGACCAAGCTCGGCAGCTTGATGGCTTCTCCTCGGAGGGCGATTCGCAATCTCACACAACTAGAAGGTGTCAGAGGCGCATCCAAGGCGGAAGCGAGCAACAGCACTGGCAAAGTGCTATTTAAGGGTCGCTCCCCCCCAACTGGCGATACAACCGATGACGGCGAGAACACTGAAGAAGAAGATTTGGATGGACATGTAAGGAGTGGAGAAATCCGCAACTACAGTCCAGATGTGACTATACGGTCTCCAGACGTCAAGATGGATGATACAACAGAGGACGACGATGATGATTTGGACATGCCTGTATTCGAGAAGAGGGGGTCGCCTATGCTTCAAAGAATAACTGCACCATACAGCTCGAGAGCAGCAGCATCGGTTTCGAAAACACTAATAGAACAAAACCAATCATCGACTTCAACGAAGCCCACAGCATCAAGTACACAGCCCTCCAAGCGACAAACCTCACGAGCACGGCGGCCAGACACAGTCGATGATCTCGATGATGACTTTTACAACGACTTGCTTGGACCTACCTTGAAGCACTCAAGTACTTGAGCACCTCAGCTGCTATCCTCATCACAGTTTCACTCCGAGACGATTAATGTGACCAGGCAATTTCATTCCACTCAAGTTGAATTTTGATGAGCTATCGAGAAAAAATAAAATAAACAAGAACAAAAAGATATCAAGTAAGTAAAAATGCAAAACTCCGCCCCAAAATGCTAATGATCTTTTAGAACTCCTCAGTTGGTCTCTCGGCCTGTGGCGTGATTCTGGCCATATGGCGTCTCTGTCCCTCAGCGAAGTCCAACAAAGCGGAGTGGAGAGCGACACGGTTGTCCCAGACAACGACAGTCTTTGGCTCCCACTTGACACGGGCATGGAAATCAGCACCGTAAGCCTGGTGGTCGAAGAGGAACTTGAGGAGATACTCGGATTCCTCCTTCTTGAAGCCCTCAATGTAGCGGGTAACTAGGAAGAGTGTTAGTGGCTATTTGGTGGTAATATAATGACGAAAGACTTACACTGCTGGTTGACAAAGAGAGCCTTCTCACCGGTGACTGGGTGAGTACGAACGACAGGGTGGGTGTTGGAAACTGGGTCACGTCTGACTACTCCGCCACGGACCTTTGCAAACTCGGCCTGCTCATGGCCAGAGTGAACAGCTTTGAGTCCCTTCAGTCTCTCCTTGAATCCATCAGAGAGCCTGTTGTAGGCCTGGACTTGAGAGCAGAAGAGAGTGTCGCCACCAGCAACGTGGCCGTCGACATTTGGAATGTCGAGGGCATAGAGGAAGGTGGTTCCTGGTGGCTGCTCCTCGTAGGTGACATCGGAGTGCCAGGCGACAGAAGAGCAACGGTTGGCAAAGTAGTCATCGTAGTCCTTCTTTCCGGTCATACCAGCGGAGCGATGGACGAGATGAACCTCTGGGAATCCCTTTGGAGCACCGGAAGTTGGGTCTAAGCAGGGTTAGATGCGGCTTTGGACAAGGCTTATCAGGAGACATACGAATGTGATGACGACCGAAGTATCCTCCAAACTCAAGAGCCTTCTCGATTGGAAGGTCGGCAAAGTCCTGATCTCTGAAGGCAACGACACCACGCTTCGCAACGAAGAGAGCAAGCTCATCCTTTCCTTCCTTGGTCAGGGAGCTGAGCTGGATGCCACGGATCTCAGATCCGAAGTGTGGAGTGAGCTTCTTCTGCTGAACGCCATCCTTGAGGAGGTTTGGGAAGGTTGGATCGGCATCCTTTCCATGGTCATAGTGCTCGAATGGCTGGAGTGGCTCGAAATGCTCGTCCTCCCAGACTGGAAGATAGTGTGGGTACTATTATCGTCAGTAAGTCGACTCTCGCAGGCTTCCAGATTTGAATACTGACTGTAGCAGGAGCAAGACCATCTCCTCCCTCCTTCTCAGTCTTCTCGGCGAAGCGAGAAGAGCCAGCATCGAACTCCTTGTAGGCAGACTTGTGGATGAGGACCTGCTGCTGGGCCTTGACTTCTTCGGTGAGGATGATTGATGGGGCCATTTTGTGTAGTCGAGTAGATGATGTTGTCTGTTGGAAGGGTGTTCGTTTGGAAGGTGATTGCTCTGGATCTGATGAGAGTATTTGGGTAGGACCGACCGTCGACTTATATACCGTTGGAGATCAAGGACTACCGAATGGATCGATTCCGTTGTTTGGCGGGGTAGCAGCATGGAGTAGTGGAGAAGCCTGATTCAGGTGAGGCTTTGGCCGTTGCTCGATCACGAAATCATCAAAAGCCATGATGTGCTCAATATCCCACCAAGCTGACAAATTTACCTTTCGGTACATCAAGCCGAAGCTATAATCTGCATCGCCAATGCACATCTTCTACAAGTATCCTTGGTCGGTCTACAGAGCCTGTTCTACAAAGTAGTAGAATAGGTGACACGCCCCTGTACCTGAAAGATGGTATGATCTCCTTTGTTGTAGAGGTGGTGGTATGGCTGCTCCACATCATTCACTTGGATGCAGTTTTCCTCGATGCTCTGCAGGATGTGATGCGCTATGCACACTCCGATTGGAGGAAGAATACATCTGTTCTGCTACACAGTATTGAAACTCCGAGAGATGAAGGAAGAAAGTCATTTGTTCTCCATCTGATATGGCCGATGTCTGTTGGACAACTTGTGCTTTCAGGAGTTAGATTGGAAGAATGCCAAGGGAAGGAGTCTTGATAACCCACCAAAGGCATTATGCACATATCACGACAGTGTGTATGGAGTAAGTCGTGATTGAAGGCTGGCCTGGCGCCTCAGGGTGAGTGACTAGTTGGTGGAAGATCTCATCTCATAAGGCAGTCCGCGTAATCAGATGCATTAACTGGACGCCTCCTTCGTATCAAGTACCAAACTAAAAGCTTTTTGAAAGAAGGACTCCAGCATCATGAGATGAGTTACCAGACGGAGAGTCGTTAACTGCCTACATAGCCTTCTAGATCTAGAAGCCTCGACCCGACAATGAGATGTTCGCAAATGCCATTCTGTTTCGTAACCGCTTCGTTCCGCTGTCTCATACACATGCTCGGGAATCGAATCGATCTGAAGACATATCCGTTCCTGAACTAAACCACATCCTGACGCCTCGCCTCCAGCAGTTTGGTGCTCCCAAAGCGTTGAAACAGGATGCGTGGAGCATCATTTTGGTGCGGATCGTCGAATGGATGTTGTGTTAATTTTCCCATGAAGTTGCGCAATAGCTTAGCTCAACTACACCACCGCTCATCACCCCTGGTCACCTAAGGCTTAGCCTATGTAGGGCCGAGCGTCAGTCCGCTTGGGGGTATGATGGGCAGCTCCGAGAGCCTAGAAGAATTGGAGCACAAGCCATTGATCGAGCAGCTCACAAACTTGCTACTATGTACTAGTAAATGTTAGTTGCCGTAAGTATGGCAATATGGCTCGGTGGAAGTTTAGACGGATTTCTGCGATCAGATGAGAGACTGGTCGTTGAAGTCGCAATGGAACCAAAACCTAACGCCACTCTAAGCTAACATCGTTAGTGCTCCCGTCCTCGGCTCGGCAGAATCGCGAGAGAGCTGTCACCTTAAGCGACTGATTGCCGACGTTCGGTAGAATAGTCGAGACGTTCACTCAGCCGGTGATTAATTCGGGTAGCTTGTGTACTACATGCCGCTATGAACTCGGTACTTAATGACGTAGGGTAACCCAAATGTCCCGGTCAACCTCGCCGGCAACATACGAGTAGGTGATGTCTCATGAAGGATAGACGGCAAAGGTATAACGTATCGAACAGCTCTACTAGACATTACACAAGCCGTCCTGTGCAGTCATAAGTACATAGCCAGTGACGCTCGAATTCAGTGAGTATAGAGAAAACAATCGCGGGAGCTAATTATAATTGCCTTAGGTAGACAGAATTATAGAGCTCCCAGCCATACTTGCTCCTTATACTGTGTACCAGTCACATACTTTGTACTTGCCGCTGCGATTGAAGTTCCGTTAACTATATTTCTTTTGCGGACACTATCAACCGTGAATCATCGTGTTATTTGCTTGTTTCTCCACGTTGTGTTCGGATATGCTGCCGTCTGCATAGACAATTCCATTTGTCATAGATTCCCTCTTTGTCAACTTCCTGTGGAAGACAGTGAATTAACCATCTCGCGAATCCTACCGCTATTGTACCACTACTCGAAAAGAGATTATACAGTACCTCTCGATATCCATGTCTCCCAGCCAACCCATAGCATGCCAATAGATACGTAATGCTCTTTCAGAGAAGCTCCGTGAACCCGTCAAAGAGATGATTGTAAAGCGGATAGTAAGAATCGCCAGTAAATCTTGCAATAAAGTTGTCATCCTTCAACATCTCCTCGAACAATATTATCTTCATCTTCAATCTCGGATTGGCCTCCTCTGCAGCAGTTCCCTTCTGCTTCAGCGTCCTGATCATTTCCTTCTTGAGTACACAGTTATCCAGATGTAGCTTCAGATCTGCTTTCGAATATATCAGGGGGATATATGGCTGATAATGTCCCTCTCTGATAGATTTGATGATGATGTCGTAAACAAAGAATTGGTGACCCATCTGACATGCCTTGCATCCAGATCCTAAATCCACTTCTCCTGTGCTTCTATTCAAGACTGGCATCTTAGCGACATAGTTGTCCAAGGCGCGGGCCTCCATAGAGTTCCATGCAACTTTCCATTTTGCCTCTTGCTCGGTATCAGCAGAGCCCAGAATAAACGGGGCCTCTTCTCCAATCTTCTCCAGCCGTAGCTTCCGAATGTCCCGAAGTCGATATAACGGTTGCCCAACCTTGAGGTTTTTGCCCGCCGTATCGAAGTGGTGCTTGTACGGCCGTGTTTTCACACCGCTCATCTGCAATCCCAGCCGTAGTGTCACGGACTTGAGCTTCGTCACATCTTCAGGCTCCAACTCAAAAAACTTGACAGCTTCTGCCTCTGTGAGCAGAAGATACCCCTGATTAACCAGCTCCTCCCTTTCGCCGTGAACCAGAAAACATTCCTCGCAGATCCGTTCACAGTCGGGAAGATAGAGTTGAGGCGCCAGTACCTTTGTTGACTCTAGAGGTGGATTCTTCATATCCTGACAATATTGACAGCCCGCGCCTTTGCAAGCTTTCGCATGAAGTCTAGTGAATGGGTGAGGGGGTAACGGGCTTTCGGATATGCTTTCTGTTGTTTCCGAAGTCGAATCTGAGCCCTTCGGAAGCCGTGTGGTCCAGTATTTCCGACTATGATGCCCACAGTTTCCGTCAACCAATGTACTGTGTAATTTTCGAATCGTATGGAAAGCGCCGGCGCCGGTGATGATCATGGCACGAAGAGCATCTCGGGCATAAGTGTAGACATCGCGATATTCTCGGAGGACGGAGATAAGGGAGCGGGTGTAGGTGTTGACGCTGCGGAGGTTTGTGAGGGAGAGAATGTCGAGCTCGAGAAGAATTTGAGTAACAAGTTCTGGAGGGAGCTTTTGGGATATCCGGCCGAAATCAGAGTCGCGGAGAGGTATTGAATGCGGGTTGTCAAGGGGGAGGTGTTGAGCAAGTTTCTCGGTACTGAGGACGGACTGCTCATATTCCGTGCCGTAGTAGCTAAATGCGGAGTCGGGATAGTCGGCTTGGATAGTCTCGACAGGTTGGGCCGTTGTGCGGGGTCCTGAGTCGGCGTTTTTGAAGCTTTCGATGGATTGGTCGGGCAGTGACATTGGGATGGTTGGAGGAGAGAGATGATATCTCACCAATTCGCGCGAGTAGAGCCTCAAGCGATTATCGATAAGATCCAAATGACGATAATCAGACATTATCTACAGCTCTCTGTTTCCTCGCGTCCACGCTAGTACTAGTGTAACACCAGGAACGTTGAAGGCTTCCCACTGTTTACATCTCAAAAGCCTTTGAACAAAAGTTACAAAGGTGAACCGTCACCGCCAATTCATCCCAGCAACTCCACAACTTCACAAAGTCGAAACATCAAAATGGCGTCCTCCGATGCGCCTGCACATGTACCGACATCGACGCTATTCGACTCGTTGCTTGAACAATCGCGGAAACTCCGGAAGGACATTGATGTCGCCGAACTCCCGCCTATTCAGCTTGGACTTGGGGAGATCGAACGCAGAGCGAAGGAACTGAAGAGGGCCCCTCCTGGGAAGGATACAAAGTCAAAGGCGTGAGTATTTCGAATCCTCAGAAGGCTCGCCGTGGACAGGTTACTGATTGTTGATTGCTGGTAGACACTACCTGTTTCAAGCAGGAGGCATCAATGATGACGAGACGTTGCGGGACTTGGATCTGATCGATTTCTCCGTCGCAAACGAACCTTCGGCTCCAGCAGTAGATACGGACCTAGAGGTAAGTGGCTTTGGCTCACAAGTGGGGACGCGACTTGCGCTGGGGTTGGATAATTGTGACTGACTTATGGGGCAGAGCTACCTCCGGACCCGAAAAGAACAAAATATCCTCTCCTCGATCGAAGATGGAATGAAACGAACGACTCGCGATTTCGACTCCTTCGTCGCTAAGAACGTCACTTCAGAATGGGATACACAGAAGAAGAGGGTGTTTGAGCACTTTGGATTGCTGCAGAAGCCGGAAGGATCTGATGAGAAGAGGCCGGATCAGAGCACATTTGGTTCCAGCAGGTTGGGCGCAACAGCGTTCGGAAAGTCACGGCCCGGACTCAGAAGCGAGTTTGGTACTGCAAGTGCTTGGGGAAAGTCTTCGTTTGGTATGAGTACGAACAAGGGCTTTGCTGAGCCAGAGCCAAGGAACCTGTTTGGTGATGTCGATCCATCTAAGGCCCTCGAAGTGTCGCGTCAAGTCCAGGCTAGAAAGTCAAAGTTTGTACCGGTGGTCAAGGAGTTGAATGCTGCAAGATTGGCAGGAAAGCCTTACCCATTGCTCAAGAAGTTTGAGCAAATCACAGCCGAATCCGGCAGCGATGAGGTATGTGGACAGAACGGCCCCCAGTAAACGAGCGTACTGACGGTTTATTTCAGTTGACGTTGCAATTGGTCGATGCTTGGAGGATATTAGAGTCAATTGTCGGTACACCCAACGAGGATGGTGAACTCGTTGAGCCAAAGGAACGCGCATTCGCTTCACTATACATTCGTGCTACGGAATCACCAAACGGCGAGGATGCCCTTCGACTACGGAAGATGGTTGAGAACGGGGCTCGCAGACACCTCGAGAGGCAGTACAGGGAGGTTATGGATGAAACTGTCCGTAAGAACCCGTTAATAGCAAAGATGGGTGGAATCCCCTCGACTATCAACAAGTTCAAGGCGTACACTCGGGTGCAGGAATCAGTACATCCAGAATGGAAGGACGAGAATCTCGACATCATCGAGGGCTTACCTGTATGGGTGTTCATCTTTTATTTGTTGAGAGCTGGTTGTGTTCATGAGATCCTTGCGTTCGTCAAGGAGAACCTTCAGGCCATTCAAAAGATCGACCGCAACTTCCATCATTACATCAGCGCCTACTGCAGCAACCCGGACCGCAAGCTTTCGAGACAGATGGTCGAGAGAATGCAGTCAGAGTTCCAGCAGCGCAATACCGACAACACCAAGCAGGACAAGTTCAGAATTGCAGTATACAAGATCATTGGAAGAATAGAACTCAACAAGAGATCACTGCCAGATGTCTGCCCTACAGCCGAGGATTGGCTCTGGTTGCAGTTGGTGCTCACCAGAGAGGTTAAGAGAGGTGATGAGCCGGCTCAGCAGGTCTTCACTCTCCTTGACTTCCAGAAGAGCATCCTCGCATATGGAGCCAAGCACTTCATGTCCAAGACGAGTAATGTCGGATTATATTTCCAGATGCTCCTTTGCTGTGGTCTCTTCGAGCAGGCTATTCAATATCTCTACAACTTCCAGCTAGTTGATTCGACACATTTCGCTATCGGCTTGGTGTACTACGGTCTTCTTGGTATTGCACCAACCTCATCAGATTCTCCAGATGCCGAACTCCGTAAGTCGAAGGATGTCCTACAAGGAAGCTCGTCTAACCATTTATTTAGTGAAAACTGGACCAAAGGGCCAACAGGAGATCAACTTCGCCCGTATGATCGAAACTTACACCGTCGACTTCCGGAATCTTGGTGCCGAAGACGCCGTCGACTACCTCACACTGATCTGCCTCAACAGCGATGTGCCTAATGGCCCTGCTCAGCTGAAGCTTTGCCATGAGGCACTCCGTGTTCTGGTTCTCGAATCTCGTCAATTCACCAACCTTCTTGGCGATGTTAAGGCAGACGGTACCCGTGAGCGTGGTGCTATTGAGAAGCGCATGAAGCTCATCAAGCTTGATGATCAGAAGGAGTTCTTGCGCACAATCACCGAACAGGCTGCCCTGCAAGCTGATGAAGATGGACGTACAACCGATGCCGTCCTACTCTATCATCTTGCTGAGGATTACGATACCGTCATCCAGATCGTCAACAAGTACCTTTCAGATTGGATCGCCAACGAGGACCTTCCTCTTGGTCTCACTGGTTCTGCTCAACAGAAGCTCCCACCATCAGTGTCGGTGACCGAGTCCGAAGATGCCCCACAGCTTGCTAGAAACATGACTTCCATGTACTCTGGCTCCGCGACCATGTACTCACAGATCTCGATCCGCAACCAAGAAATCTGCGGTGTCCTCCTCAAACTTTCCGATGCCAAGAAGCTCTTTATGGAAGGCGACTTTGAGCGGTGTCTCAAGACGATCGATGAAGTTAACATTATCCCCCTGGAGAATGAGGTTGATATGGGTGCTGTGAGGCGGAAGGCTCAGAACTTCAGTGCTCTTCATGAGACGGTTGCCAGGAATGTCGCCATCTTGCTCAAGATGTCGGTGGAGTGCTGCTGGAGAATTGCTACGGAGATTAAGAGCAGTCAGTTTACAGATCCGATTAGGGAGAGAAGGTTGTTGGAGCTGAGGAATAAGACAAAGTGTGTTGGGTTGTATGCGGGTATGATTCAGTTCAAGGTAAGAGTCCCCGGTGATGATTCGTCCAGTCGTTTGTTTCTAACTGTGTTGCATAGCTTCCGGCACAAGTGTACGAGTTCATTGCCAGTAGGGACGAGGGTATGTAGGCTGTACTTTTACGTCAGTGAAGCTGAAGACGACGGTGGATTTGGCTTGCTTTTGGTGGAGGTTGATTCTGCGAGGATATCATTAGATTTGTATCATCGTTTATTAGTAGTACTTTTCTGTTTCGGAACTGGGTTGAGAATATATTGGTATTGGGTTTTGTTTATGTCTAATCATGCCTGCTATTTACGTCCCGTACCTTTAGATACCTAGTGTACTTGCTAGCTTGCCTAGCCACTTTTCCCGCAAGTCTGCCTTCTCTCAGCCTTATGACTGACCTTGGCAGGCGATTTTGATTCCGGGGGCGACGGGGTGAAAGGTCGGCGTCTTGGGCAGTCTTTCGAATGGTGGTATCCCCGCTTGCTTTAACGAGCTCCGAGTCCTCGGAGCTTCAGCGTTGCTAATCCGGTGAAACCTTTACGTTCACATGACTGGTAAGGCCAAATTCTTAAGCTCTTACAAAAGGAGGACACCCTCCACCTTGTGGAAACATCATTATCAGTACATTTCAACACTATCTTCGGCTTCCTCAGTATTTCTTGGACATGACCGGAGACCTATCTTCATCTTTGTAAAACGACTACTTATTTATCAAACCACTGCAAGCAAAGGTTTGGTTCCTCGTCCTGCTTTGCTCCGAGCTTGAATCTGATTTGGTATTCAGCATCATTGGGAACCTACGGTCGATATCAACGTCTCGCTCTCATCAATGCATCAAGCAAAACAACCTTCACAAAAAATGACGACACCACGAGATTGTAACAGAGACCGCAAAGGCATACCAGCCGGCGCCTCCTGACTGATTCCCACCACATTTAAACACTAGGATTTACTGACGACCCACATCCTGCTTTGAAAGGTGATGCTCCACGGGGCCGGGAGTAGTTTGCTTCTGGCTTCAGGTTGGGTCCTGAATCGGCCTTATCTACCGACTTCGAATCAGGAAGAGTTGTTTCCATCTGCGATTCATATGGATGCTCTATGAAAGCTGACTCCAAAGGTGCTGGTGGCAGCAGAGCGCTGTCGTCTAATGGGCTTGGTGGAGTTGAGGGCTCTGGTCTGTTTGAAGCAGCTCCAGCCTGAGCAAGATGTGCAATTGCGGGCCGGGGTGGAGGTGGCAGGTGATCAGGAACTGGGGATTCGGGCTGCTGTACAGTCTGATCGGGATGCAGATGCCCTATAACATCTTGAATCTCAGGCGGAGAATGGGGTGGGATTGTTGGGTACCTTGAGCCCCACCGGTAGCCCCGACCGCGACCGCGACCGCTTCCAGGCGCCCTCACAGTAAGTCCATGTCCCCGATGACCCTGACTTCTACCTCGCCCTGGTACTCCCAGCCTTCGTCGGTGTGCGCGGAACATGATTAGTGCCTTGGGTTTGACTGCTTCGGCGCTGGAGTTATGAATTCAGAAAGGATGTACTCGGTAGGCTGTCGATTTAAAAACGGATTCGGTTTGAACGGAGGAACGCTGGAGCTTGGCCATGGTCAGGGAAGGACCTTTAATGGTGTGTTAGGAAGTTATCATTGTTAGGAAATTCAAGTGAATCGTCTCCGAGTGCATCGTTCTCGCTCGCCAGAAGCAGGCCTTCCTGGTATTGCCGGGGTGCTTTGAGAGGGCACAGTAGTACCGCATGCTGCGAATCACTATTGCCAGCTCAGAATCTCGGAACAGGATAGCTGGCTGGAGTTAAAGACAGAGCTAGTAATTGTGGTTCTATTTCGAGAAAGAAATAGTCATAACAACATCAATCCGATCCGTATCCATCCTCAGAATCTACACTCCAAGTAGTCGAAGGATAAAGATATCTCCAATGACTGTACCTAATACTATTTCCATATATGTCAATCTGAAACCCATTTCGATGCTGCAGCTTCTCATTTATGACACTAATATCGTGCATCCTTGTGGCGCGACGGACCCCATCAACAACTTTCCAATTAATGTCATCGTGACCAAGGCATCTTAGCAGCAGTATTTCCAGCCTCTCTGAACGGAAGCGATTGCTCGTCACGAATGCCAGAAGGTGCCGAGTACTCCATCCCGCCTCGGTCAGCTCCTCGACGCCACCCCCAAGTCTAATGATCGCTCTTGCTTCATCCATTGCAGCCTTTATTATCTGCTTTATCAATCCCACCTGCTCTATACGCATCAACCCTGCTTCCCATCGTTCATGAGTCGATGCATCCACCTCGCTGATGGTATACAGCCAAACGCAGGTGTACTGGATTCTTACGTATCCCGAGGTTATAGTACTAAGCAGCGACTCCATCTCACAGGTTCTGTTCTTTGTTGTCGGCGATTTGAGATACGGATACAGTTCTTGAAAGAAGAACAATATGTACTCAGCTGCAGTCTGACGAAGGGCCACAACATAAGGCCTCCAAGGCCTTCCAGCTATCTTGTATCTTTCTTCGTGCCCAATGAGGACAATAGAATCGATGAGGCGACCAACTTCGAATCTCTCTGGTTGTTGTTCCAACCTGGCGAACAGTGGATCCTCCGTAAAGTATGTCGCAAGCTGGGAAACATAGTCTGTTTCTTCGACGCCTCGCGAGTTCGTACTCATGACGACAGGTAATATCTCTACTGGTGGCATGATTAGTTTTGGGATTCTCATATAAGGTCAGCCTACTAACCTGTGACAATGATAGAGAGGCTGAGAAGGGGAGGCTGCCTAGTTACCCCGCACTCAGCTCCACAGTTGACAGGTGCTGACGCATACAATATCCAATTTGTGCAACAAGGACTTTGGGAGGCAACGGCATGCATATATTTTCAAGTTGGGGCTCAGCGCATCAAGTTGACACATAAACTCCTGAACGTCCCAGGCATTGCATCATGCACGAAAAGTCTGCCTGCATACGCACAAATTTGGTGGTAGACAACGCCCTAACTTAAAGCTTTGCCAATCGTCCCATGCATCGTCGTTTATGGGGTACTTCATCTACTGGCAAGCAATCATTATACAACCATAACCTCCAGGGTATCCCCAAATCTAATAAACCAACCGGAAGTTCAATAAATATACAAAAGAAAAGCGAACAAACGAGCATCGAACACGATCACCCCCCGATTCCACAAGAGTCTTACCTAAGTACTCACTTGAACCCCGAAGCCCGAAGAAGATATTCAATCTTATCCGCCTTAATAAGATCAACCATATTCCCCAACATCTCCGGCGTAACCTCCCCCAAAACATACTGCGGACAAATCATAGCGACTGGCATATTATCCTCGCCTCTGCCCGCCTTCTTAAACATCTCCGTAAAGAACGCAACTCCCTCCAAAAAGCTATGAGCATGCCCCTCAAACTCTGGATACTGCAGCTTTATGGGAGAATAAGAGAGTTTCCGTCGAAACTCGGTCAGGCCGGTAAAGAGAATAAAGACCCGGAAAGAAAGCTGTCGCTTGCAGAAATCACTCGACATCAGGGATTGGTATTGCTTGAGCTCTGCTTCTAGTTGGGTGGTGCCTGTGGGGTCATCGGGACAGGGTACGTCGTAGGCTGCTAGGTTGATGGTGTAGATGAAACCGTGGCGGTGGTAACGAGCTTCCTTCTTGATGAGATGGTCAAAGTATGGGGCGGCGCGGATATCGTGGCCGGTGATGGGTGGAAGTTGTACTACTCGGAACTCGTCGCCCAAGTCGAAGTATTTGCAGCTGAGGTCCACCGCTTCAGGAGTTGTATACATGAGAATGTCTTGGTCGGTGGGAGTATAAGAGTCTTGAGTGATGACATCTAAACGGTTCATGAAACTGATTGGGGTAAGTAAAAATGGTATGACATGGGACTAGGATACTATGGCACTTACTATAAAACGGCAGCGGTAATAACAGCTGGAAGACAATCTTCGAGAGACTCCGTAAACTTGTTTCGTATGCGGTCATGCTTCCATAGGTCTATCACTTTTTGAAGACTCGTGTCTTCTAAACACGATTCGATACTGTCTCGTTCTTCCACTGGCAGTTCAGCCTTTTCTATCTTCTCCTCTTCGCCTCCCTTTTTGTCGACCAATCTGTTGAGCCGTCCCAGCCGCCAACGGGTGAACATGGTAAAATCGTGCACTATTTCCATGACGAGCATTGTGATGAAGCGCGTGTACTCGAACATGATCTTTGTCCTTGTAGCGTCATCCGGTGTGCATATCGACTTCATCTGCTGAAAAATCCCACTTTCGGAATCCATACCACTCCATGGCGAACCAAATATCGCCAGATACTGCCTTTCATTCTCCCGAAGCTGAGTGGATTGCCAAAGCATGGATTCCGTTCCACGATGTGCTATCGTACCATCAGGGAGATGTTCCTGATTTCTTTTAAGCCGACCTGGCGGTGAAAAGTTGCCAACGGGGCTTTTCTTTGGAACCAGCTTTCCTTGTAGTTTATCGGACGGCGCGAGTGCACTCGTCAGTGCCGATAGTTTTTCGGTGAGTTGTTTTGCAAATGACCTCCCGTTCCGTGCCCGTTCGGCTTGTATCGAATTGTAGATTTTCTGTACCTGGGACAGCTCCTCATCGCATGTGGTCATGTCAGGCACCTTCTCCGATCGTTCACTGTCGGTTTGTTAGCCATTGCTTCAGAGAAAGGGTGGACCTACAAAAGAAAGGCCGACTTTAGGAATGCACCAACGGCGAGAGATTGATGAACCAGCATCTGATGCAACTGCTCCTGTTCTTTCTTACCCTTCAACCCATCCAGTTTCGGTCCAGTTTTCAGTGTCAAATCCACATCCAACACAAAGTCAGATGTATGAGACTCAAAATACAGGACGAGGTTTGTGCATGTGAGCGTCAGCCTGTTCAGGCTCTTGAATATTGCGATATCCTGCTCCTCTGTGTCGATTTGATGAGATTGAACCCATTTTTGTAGGCCGAGAAGTGAAAAGTGCAGTTTCTCTGCTTGACTGATGATATCTGCATTGAAGAGGGGTTGAAGGTCGCGGAGTGTTGCGGTGCTTGTATTGAGGGTGTGTCGCAGAGCTGATATGCTCTCTAAAGAGTAGCCCATAAGACCATGGGGTGGTGCTGAGGAATTGTCCATTAGAAGTATAATTGAGCGCGTTGTTGAGTTTGAATTCTCATTTACCTTCCAGTGGGATATACTTAGTACTTTATATAAGCATCGACAGACTGGAGGCTCCAACGCATGTCCTCGTGGTTGCAGGAGGCTCTTTGGGGCTAGTCGTAGTTGGGCGGAATATTGATAGAACAGAGCCGCGCTATGCCCACGATCGGATTCATGGGCAGGCCATTTCTGTAGAGTTGGGCAGCTTTCCAAATCTTTGCAATGAAAGCGAACCCTGTTTCATATCCTGGTTAGCAGCAAGGCTGAAGACGATAGGTACGTTAGGTTCCTGTATGTCTGATCGTGGGAGACTTTCCCATTCGTTCGTAGACGAAATCTTGATGGCAAATTGTCGGACATTTCGAATGCGGCCTTTCAGCTCGTTTGCTTAGCTCTGCGAAATCAATGTCAGCCCAGGGCAGGATGTCTCGGTTGATGCCATTCACGTCCGTCGAGTTATGAACTGATTTTTTTATCGAGAGAGCTGAAGGAATGTTGTGTACAAGAAGTACCGAGAATCATTGTTGAGGATCTCGAGTATCGTAACGAGAGTGGAAGGAGATAGCCGAGAAATGCAAACAACCCCAGGCAAGTTATCAGCCTTATCAATCGGATCTCTGGTTGCACAGACAAGGCGTCAACTACTGGTCCTGGGAGATGACAAACGACCACCTGTCTGCAACACCACGCACCACACTCGAGACTGAGCTCAATATCTACGACCCTTCCACTAATTTAGCATTCAGTTAGAGCTTAGAAGTTGTTTATCGAGGCTTCAGAAGCTCCTTTGGTCTCAAAAGAAAGAGGTATGTATGTAGGATCTGTATCCGCGATTGGACGCCTGTGAGCTATGGGACCGGAGTTTTATCCATCTTTAATCCCACGTGGACCATCTGGTAGCCGTTCCGCTCAATCCCTGCTAACTTTTACGATCGGGCAGTTCCTGTCGGACAAGCGAGAACATCCAACAATGATTGACACAGAAGATCCGCATCTTGCGGGAAAGTCCAACACCATCGACAGCCAAAGACCTGCAGAACTTGAATCCTGCCCCCACACCCGCGACAATGCACGCTCAGTCCGTAACTCCCCCTTCCCCACGACAGGATTGCCGCGCACCGACCTCCTTACCCTTGCTAAGCGCGACAATAGCCGTCTTTCCTCGTCTGATGGGCGAATAAACGCATGTGCGACTTCTCGGGATCCATGCCCCCACACCCATCTGCACATGGAACAATAGAACGGTCGACCTCGCAAGTTGCTGCTTCGGGAAGGCTTCAAGCATCTTCATGGCTGCTCGAAACCAGAGTATCGGGACGGATGGACGGCGGTTAAAGAGAGCCACAAGACCCTTTTTCTTCGCAGAATCATATTGGAATTGTACGAGTACATCATCTAGAGCGCACCGGCCGTCAATACCGCAAAATCAATGAGAGCCACAGTCAACCCAGCTAGCAAGGTAACACCAAAACTCGACAAGGCGGATGTATCTGAGATAGAGGTTGGAGAAGACGACAATGATGACACCAGCTCTTTCGGCAGCTCAATCAATAGCGACATCACCTCGATAACGTCCTCCGTTTATGACTACGTCTACGAGAATGGCAGGCGCTACCCAAGCCTGTGTTCCCGACAAGGAGAGTCGATGCTACCGAACGATGAAGCTGAGCAGGAGCGTTTGGACTTGTCACATCACTTTCTGCTGCTCATGATGAGAGGCAATCTATACCAGTCGCCTCTTGCAGAAACCAGGCCCAAGAGAGTACTAGATCTCGGCACTGGAACAGGTTCGTCGTCTTCGTCCCTAGGATTAGCGCCTACGCCATGGCTAGTAGCGCGATGCGTAGGTTCGCTGATGATTGGTTGCTAACGGCTTCGCTTCCGTTCCTAGGTATCTGGGCGATCCATTTCGCGGATAATCATCCTTACTGCGAGGTCGTTGGAATCGACCTCAGCCCGCTTCAGCCAACATGGATTCCGCCAAACCTACACTTTGAGATCGATGACTTTGAGGGTGACGATTGGGGATATCCGGATGACAAGAAGTTTGACTTTATCCACTGTCGGAGTTTGGTTGGGACTGTCAAGGACTGGCCTAGGCTGGTCAAGAATATATACGAGTAGGTTTTCCCCTAGGATATCTTATTCCATGGGTGGAGATTCTGATACTCCTTGTGTAATAGCAATCTCAACCCCGGCGGCTACGCCGAATTCATCGAAACCGACCTGGTCCGGCCCTATAGCGAAGACAACTCCCTCGAAGGCACCAGTATGAAGGAATACCACGACGGCCTCCGCGACGCCGGTCTCAAATCTGGAATACGGACGGATATCGTCCCGGAAATCCCCTCATACCTCCATGCTGCCGGCTTCACAGACATCCACACGCAAGCTCGAAAGGCACCAATCGGATCGTGGCCTAAGGACAGATACTTCAAGGAGTTGGGCGTGCTGGCAGGTATGACAGCTGCTACGGGATATCAAGCCTATGGGTTGGCTATGTTTACGAGGGTTTTGGGGTGGGATCAGGAGAAGGCACAGAGGGTTATTGATGATGTTGTGGATTGTGTGTCGAATAGGAAGAGGGGGGTTCATGCGATTTATAAACAGTATGTTATCCTCTTGCTCGGTGCTGGGTCGAGGTGTTGTGGGTTACTGACATTGCTAGGTATGTCTTTTACGCTCAGAAACCAAGAGCAAAGGAGGCGGTGGAAGTTGATACCTAGTAGATTTAAGCTAATAAAGTCATCCATAAAGTGGAAGATTATTCTACTTGGAACATGTCGGGCTTGTTTTTGATTGCTCACCAAATGTAAAAGTTACAATTGTGTGCCGCTAAAAGTTGTCACATACGGCCATAGATTGAAGAATATACGGGATCCCGTCCGCTCTCCCAGAGTCAAGCTTCTAATCGCCAAGTTAATACTGCGGTGGGTGACTACGTGGGAATCCTTGGTGCCGTATGTCTTTTTGGGTGTAATTTGGACTGAGATTTACGGTGTACTACTGGGCCTCCCTTAAGTAATGTGAATGGTGGCTTTGGTCGCATACGGCCATAGGTTGAAGAATATACGGGATCCCGTTCGCTCTCCCAGAGTCAAACTTCTAATCGCCAAGTTAGTACTGCGGTGGGTGACCACGCGGGAATCCTTGGTGCTGTATGTTTTGAGCTTCTGTAATCCTGCGGCCCTCGAGTTTGTATTTTTTAGCACCAGAAATATTTTTATTGTGAAGGACAAGGCTAAATGAAGCTGGTTTGTAGTAGTAGAACATCGTCTCGCTCCGAATTCTGGGTCTGGAGGTGGCTCAAGTGGAGCGGAGGGTTGACCTTTGTTGTGTAACTATCTGGAGGTGCTTCTCTTTGTTGCAGCCTTCTCTTTCCTTCCTCTCTTTCCTGTCTTTCTTCTTTCTCCATGCATCCTTCCAGACACATCCAGAAGTCCTATTGGCCAACTTTTGTCCATCGTTGCCTCATACACCTTTTGTCGGTCCCCACATGTCTCTTCTTCTCTCCGCACCAAACAACCACTCGCCGTACCACCTCTTTCCTTGTTTCCTTGCAGACGCCTACCAGAGTCCTCCTTCACTCATCGGGTCAAGCCATACCTACTTCAAGAACAAACACCCGTCGCTTCAAATCCCTTGTCAGACAATCTTCGAATTACGAGCTTTCAAGCCCACAATTCGCCCATCGCCGGATCCTCTCACCCAACCCTCATATTCATACTCCGCAGAGTCTCATATCACACTCGTTACCGTAAGTCTTTCACACCTCCCGATTTCTCTTTTGTTTCGCATGATGAATTATGTGTACCTAGGTATATTTGAATGAGCAAAGTCTTTTATGACATCCAAAAGCCCCTATGAAGAGCCTTGTCTCTTATGATTACTTAACCTTCAACACAGTTCGAAGTTGATCTTGCTCTCATGATGTCTTCTAGCTTTCTTCTGATTTTCGATCCCCACATCCTCATTTTTCTCTTCTGCTCGTCAGTATGGACGGATACTTTGCTAACCGGAATTGAACTGCTTTTACAGATGCCAGTGCCTTAATCACTGAATCATGGAACGTTGTTCGCTTTACTTGGATAATGCTGCCTGCGATGGGGTAGTTTGTGATCCGACTTGCTGGTGGACAGGATGTCCTTGCTACAGTTAACACGGTTTGATCAGATGAAAGACGGAATTGTGTGAATTACTGTATGCTGATGCACTTCTTCATTCTCCAAACCCTTTGGACTACCTAAAGTAACTATGCCGTTCCGTTGCCTCCTTGCTACTACAACTGTCTAACCTACTCCCAGATAGCCCTTCTCATTATCGCCAACGTCGCCCTCTTCTCCATATACCTCAACAGCCCCTCGACAACCGCCCTCTTCGCCTCCTCCTCCTCATCAATCCACCTCTTTCCAGCACTTGGCCCAGCACCACCACCATTATTCGGCGGTGGAATAATCTTTGCCGTCTCCATCAGATTTGGCATGGACATGGCATTTCTCAGGCCCTGGTGGACATTGATCATCTTGTGAGTGGCCTGGCCGGTTCTGACAAAGTCGACGGTTTGGTCTGTTGTTTTGGTATCCAGGCGTTCCTTAGGAGGAGGGGGGGTATCCACGCGAGCAGCCTGGGCAGGAGGCGGCGGGGATGGTGCCTGGGGAAGCGCTGGTACGGGAGGAGCCGCGGGAGGTGGGTTTGCGGGGCGCCGGAGGTTGAATAGGGACTTGACTTTGGTCAGGCGGTTTTTGAACTTGGCGGCACTCTTATCCTCATCCTCGTCGTCATCATCCTCATCGTCGTCGAACCCCCAGGCCGCAGCAATCTTGTCTTCGTCAAAACTCCACCTCTTCACTCTGGTATCGTGGAAGGTTATCTTCTCCGGCAACTTTGCTGGGATTGGAGGCACAGGCGGTACATCCCCCGGTGGTGGCCGGATGTGCTTCATGCTCTTTGTTCTTCTGATTTCGCCGGTGTGGCCTTCTTTGCGGAGTTGCTTCTCTAGCGCAGGAGTCGCTACGCCTTCCGCCACATAGAGAGCGGCGGCGTCGTTGAGGGGTTTCGGTCCAGGAGGAGGAGGGGTGTTTGCACGGGAGGGCGGTGGAGGAGGTGGGGGAGTTGGGGACTTTGGAGGGGCGGCTGGGGGGGGAGACGTCTTAAGGGAGGAGAGGGATTTGAATTTTCTGAGGATGCCGGCGGTCTTGTCATTGATGTCTTCCTCGTCGTCATCATCGTCGTTGAGGTAGAGGTTGATGGTATCTGGCGAGCGGGTGGAGAGGTGGGAGGAGATGTAGGGATTCAAGAGGTGGCTATCGGTGTAGATGGAAGCATGCTTTTCGGCGATGGATGCGTCAATGTCGAAGGAGCCGAGGGGAGCAGCTTTCAGGGTCGTGGCGAGGAAGACAAAGGTTAGGAAGGTGCTGGTGAACTGCATGATGTAGGGTTTGGGAAGTAGACGTAAGTATAGAATGTAACTAAAGTTGAACGAGTGTGGATTCGAGTCGCCGGGACGTCGAGTTGGAAGTGTTATTAGAAGGTAGTAGTTGGAATGTGATGAGCTTCGAGCTGATGATTGATGGAGGGGGTGAGGACATCTTTTATACCTTTCGAAAACATGCTTCTCAGTATGAGCTGTTTACTATGCCAGTGAACTCCCTTGAGGTCGTCGATACTACCTTCCCGACCTCACTGCTCAACGCCATGAACATACACGAGTCTAGCTAGACCCATTGTTACGCCCACAATAAGTTATACCCATAATTAGCCCACCCAAACATAAGCCGCGGCCCAGCCAAAGGCACAGAAACGCATCTATCCTCTACCAGCCAGATGCACAGTGGAGCTGCATCTTTCTCGTTCCTTCCGGTTATCGAACCGAATATGTGCCGTTCAAACGTCAGCAGGGTGCATGCTGTGAGAAGTTTATCCGGGGGCAAGATCGGTGGAGAGATCGTAAAGTAGCTGCCTTACCCGTTGATAGCGGCATTGTGTGCTTGAGGTGTACTCGTAGGGCGCGGGCGTGGGGCGCTTATGGATGACATTGCGCCTAGGCGGCATGGGTGGAACATGAGGAGGATGGTGGGATCGGTATCGACGGCACTAGCTAGGGGGGGGTGATGGGCGGGAAGAATAGCCGAGATAGACGCTGTGCTTGCCTTTGAGGTGCGTTGAATTGCGGCGTTGGCGGGGATGGGTGAGATGGTCGTAAATGGTTCAAGAAGTCGGGAGTGGATGGGAGTCGGCGCGATCGAGCTCGAGCTCGGCGCGGAAGGTGATACCTACCTCTTTGTCAGTACAAGTAAGAACGACTTCCAACCGAACGGAACCTTTCAAGCCGGTAGATCGAAACTAACGACCGGGTACCGGCAAGTCGTGCGCAGAGGAAAGGAGTCAGACGCCGGATCGGATGCCTGACCTGAGGCCCTCTCATCGCAAAAACAAACATCGCTTTAATTCCGCCAAAAGCGCAACCCCCAATCCCCAATCCCCAATCCCTCGCTCCCTCAAGTCCCAATCCATCCCTCCTCACCGCTCCGCTCCGCTCAGACTTCCTTCCTTCCTTCCGCCCCCATTCAATCCTCCGCGCCGTACCACCTCACACAACACAACAGTACAGTACAGTGCAGTGAAAACCAACTCTCAAGCCTCCACTTTACTTCCCCATCCAGCGAGGGAACACATTTCCGATCCCGATGCGGCCAACCCTGATTCCCTCCCTCCATTTTAATTTTCCAGTCCGGGCTGCCATCCCCGCTTACCGCAAACGGGCTAAACGTGGGCGCACTAGGTTTAAAATTTGGTGCGGTTGGTCGGAGTTTTCGCGGAGCGAGGGAGGGGATGATGTCATTCGGGCGAAGTTCGTTCGCGAGGATGAAGGGTTTGCGAAACGATGTTAACTCACCCCGAGCTTGTGGGAGGGGGATCAACAGGAGGTGCTGCGCTGCTGAGGCTTGGACGGATGCGGGGGGGACTTGAACTTGTTGGGTAGAAGTTGAAGATACCAACTGGAAGATGGGGGTTTCAGGCGGGGGATGGTGGAGCTAGGTGGACCCAGGTGGAGGGGGTTGCAGGTGCAGGACGATGTCATAAACGTATGATGGGCCACGCGGATGATGCTTGTACATAAGCTTGTCACTGCACTGGCATGAAGCATGGATTAGACGTGGAGGGCGAACATTGAGGGACGACCCCCATGGTGCATATGAAGCGGGACGGTTCGTGGAGAGATGGAACTGTATCGTATCGGCCCATTTGCTCGTGGGTTGTATCGTATGGTTCTGCCCTACGACACGATACTTCAGTTATAATACAGTAGTCCGTAGCAGATACATCTGAGTTTGTCACTTGAGATCAGCAAGGGATCTGCACGCTGAGGGTTGTCAGCGAAAGTATGTTTTGCGTTCGTTTGCACCCTCTCGTTTGAAGTGGAGGGAGGTGAAGAATTGAGAACTGGACCGCATAAAGTGGGTGCAGCTAAAGTAGAAAGGGTGGGTTGCGTGGACAAGTAGGATGGTTGAAGCTGTTGATGAACGGTGATACCCTTTGAGAAGCGAAGGACGATCTCGGGTGAGGCAGGCAGGCAGACATCGTGATGTTGTTTTGGAATGATGGCATTGCTGAGATTGGGCACGAGGATTTCAGAGATTGTGATGGTGGTTGAAGATCCCGTTCACGTTTGTGGTTGTTGTTCTCTTTTCACACGATGATCGTGAGATGTCAAATCAGTTCTGAAGGGTGTGGGGACACTGCATTTGTGCGAGATTGCTACCTGCGAGTTTAACTTCCGCTTTGAGATTTATGATTACGGCGAGAAAGGACAACTTCGGACACAGCACCAGCACCTGCAGCACGTATGATGTCGTCGTCCAAGACCCTGAGGCTGCTAAGGCGGAACCCCATGCGATGCAAACTTCCACCCACCGACTGGCACTCACTCGACGACGTCGCTTCTGTTGGATGTTGACATTGTTCGGAGCGCCCAATTCCCGAGAAAAAAGTGTTCGAGAGACGTCACCGTTGTCGTCGCTAACGAGCAGATTGCGACGGTGGGTCTTTTGATGAGGATCGTGACGATGCTACGCCGCTGAAGGCGTGTGCACTTTTGTTGCAACTGATGATGGTGAGGATGGTGGAGGGTGCTGTTGAGCGGAGAGGAGCTGAGAGACGTGGACTCGAGGAAGGCGAAATGGGACAAACGAAATTAGTCATCTGGCGCACAGTGACGTTTTTGGTTCCTGACTCCCGACCGAACTTTACTTTTCTTGGTTCGCTGGGAAACGTTGCGGCGGGCGCGACAGAAAAAAAGTGCCAGTGGTCAGCGTATTGTTGCGTCATCGATTTTCAAGCATTTGGTAAGGAAGGTTCGCGAGGGGTTCTGAGACATGGAAAGTATTTCGTGAGGAAATTAGAGATTGGTAAAGAGAGAGGAGGAACAAAGAGCCGCTCACCGAAGGGGATATGAAAGCAGGCGACATTGCATTGCAGGCTTTGAAAAGAGTACAAGCAAAGGAATACTTAAGTAAGTACCAAGTATGTCTACATACAGAGAAGGCTCGAGAACTCTCCAAAGAATCACAGATACCTATGTACCCTGTGAATTAATGAATTAAAGTTATAATTCCGGAACGTTGGATTATCCGTAAAAGAGGGCGTGGTTGATTCGTAACGCAGGCGGAGAAGGGCAGTCGGACGTCATAAAGTCTGCTTTTGGCGCAGTTAGACCCTGCCAGAGTTGAATTGTTGGCGCAAGCGAAGCAACAAATTCTTCCCGCCAACTGGGAATTGCTCGTGTTTGTTCTCTCTGGACTGGAAAACGGATCCTTCTACTCGGGAATGGAGGGAGTTGGCCTGCAAGTTATATCTCCCAATTTGATGGTTGGCAGGCTCTTTCCATTGTGCTAACTGCCAGCTTAAACAAAAGGTGGTAAACCAGCTTGTCAAACGGAGATCCATGATCTCTTTTAACACTGGCGCATACCCTGTACTGACTCAAGATTTGAGAACTTGGAAGTGGGATAAACCTGACACCTTTCTGCTCCTGCCTTACATACATGCAAAGTTCCAACTTTCTCTCTCACCTTGACGCACATAGTAGCACAAGGGGATCTAAACTGTGGAGAAACAGCACTTCCCAAGAAAAACACGCAAACACATCTTAAGCAAAAGACCCCCTCCGGAACACACACATACGGCCAACGGTCAAGCCCGATCAACATCCCCGAAAAAGCTTCTCTCATTTGCAACTTCTTGAAAAAGGAAAGAAGAAAAAAATTGAAGGTTTCCTTTTACACTCCCCAGAGGCCCTATTTTGCTGGTTTAGATTCGATTCCCTGTTAAACTTCACCCCTCCATATCAGCCACGATCCCTGCCACCGATCCATTCCTTCGACCTTTCAACACCAAGCCTCTTCTCCACCATCGATATCAAATTGAGACTCGACAACCTGACCTTCTCCTCCCTCTTTCCATTCAACACCTCAACCCGAACCACCAAAGAGCCTCGTCTCTATCTCTACTCGGTCAACCACGTCAATCCCTCGACCGTTTACTTGCTCAGCAACAAATCCGCTCGTTCTCATATTGCACCATCTACTTGCTGCGAGGTTCTACCGTTGTCGTCTCTCCACACCTGAAAATCCTCATTCGGCTGCTCGTTCCAACAACACCACAACCAGGTTACAACTCGTACCGGCTCCCGGAACCACCAATCCTTCAGCAACCGACTGTCGTCCCATCTTCAATCGAATAAGGCCGAGAAGGATTTTGGATAGTCGACAGGCATAAATCGATCTCTTCTTGTCCGAAAGATCCTTCCCTGTGGTAAGTCTTGTCATCCCGCTGTTCAACTGGAGGCAAGTTGGTGAAAAGGCGAATTCGAATTCGATCGCCATCTTGATACTCGGAGGGCAGCTTTGCAACTCGACCGCGTTCTTTTGACTGATATATTCTGCTATCGTTAGCCACCATACCCAATTCCTAGACGGCATTCCTCGTTCCTCAGATATCCAATACCCAACCATACCGTCTTCGGAGGCGTTTTGCCACAGTTTAGACTTCAAAACCAGAACCACCAGCACCCCGTTTCTGGCGGACTCGCTCTCCACCATTTATTCCCCCACTTCTGGCTATGACCGGTGAGCTTATACACGACCTCAAGCCCATCACAACATCGACTCCACTCTAAGAAGCGCACTCAGTCATCTCCGCAGTCCTTGCCCTTCAATCACAACACAAATCGACGAGCCGAGGGCACGCGACATGTCAAAGGTGCTAAACCGCAACCCGTCAGATTCAAGTATAGAGACACCACAGTCTCAGCTCGAGCGTGCAAGATCCACAGAGGAAGGGAAGGGCCTGCTGAGATCAATCGTTGCATCTGCAATGGAAGTAGGAGTACAACAAAACAGCTCTGGGCGACAGTCTCTTGGTGGCGAGGGCAATGATCAGCGTTCACTGCACGTCGGAGGAGGCAACAACGGCAATTCAATGAACGCAGGAAGTCCCTCAGGATACTTCAACCTAGTCCCTGATCCGAAAGACGAGTCTATGATCCTGTCCCGTCCTAATCCTATCTGGTCTCCCAGTGGCTCGTCAATTCTCTCCGCCGCAGTTTTATCGCCATGTCCTGTCACTGCTGATAATTTGCCCGCATCCGAACAGTTTCAAAAGCAGAGCGAGGCTCTCGCTTTCAGCTTTCAAAACCCTACGTTGACACGCAGGGGGTCGTCCTTCTCGCAAGACGAAACATCACGGCTGAAAGCGATGGAGGACCTCCCAATACCAAGTGGTAGCGTTTCGGCAGCTTCAGCCCCGGCATTCCCAGGATCGTTTAAACTCGCCATGCCGAATTCGATCGCTATGAACGGTCGCACTGGTAGCAACGGTGGAATGAGACTCAATCTTGGTGGAGAAAACAAGGGTCCCGTCAACAACGTGGTGCCCATGAACCTGTTTCAAACGAAGGGTTTGGGATTCGGGCCAGGCGCAGATGGAGTCGACCCGCTACCGAACATTGAGGCTGAGAAGTTGGGCAAGTTTTTGGAGGATAAGCCGGACGACATTTTGTTGCTAGATCTGCGATCCTCTGCGTTCTACAACAAGTTGCGCATCAAAGGATCCGTCAATCTTTGTCTCCCAACAACTTTAATGAAGAGACCGTCCTTTAACGTTGCCAAACTGACAGAAGCTCTCCCAAACCCGAGAGAAAAAGACCGTCTTGCTATGTGGAAGAGTGCTTCTGTGATTGTTGTGTATGATGCAAGCGATTCAGTTACCGCAGCACACACAATCAGCAAGTTCAAGAGGGAAGGCTGGAAGGGAAAAGCATATCTCCTATCAGGCAAGCTGCATCGCATTGTTTTATCGGCAATCAGTTCTAACCATGTTTAGGTGGATTTAACCAATTCGCTCAGAAATTCCCAAACCTCATCGAAAACATCCCCGACGAACCCACGCCGAACTCTGAAGCAGCCCCGGCTGGCGTCGGTTTCTTCCGCGGAGCGTTTAACTGCCCTCTCCCGAAAGTCAAGACGGACAACACTGCCTTCTTTTCAAACATTCGCCAAAACGTGGATCTCGTCGACGGTGTCGGAGAGTTGCCAATCAGCATTCCTGAGGCCCTTACGAAGGAAAAACAGCAGCAACTACCTGCTTGGCTCAAGAAGATTTGTACTGAGAACGGCTCAAAGATATTGTCTCAAGAGTTCTGGCAGATCGAGAAGGATGAGCAGAAGAGAATGCAAATTGCGTGGGGAACTGTCCCAGCTCCAGAAGGCAGCCCGACTCAGATCACCCACCAGCTAGCAGGAATCGAGCGCGGCGACAAGAACCGTTACAAGGACATTTACCCATACGATCACTCACGAGTAAAGCTAGTGGTCCCGCAAAAGGATCATGGTGACTACATCAATGCCAGTCATCTTTCAGCCAGGCACAGTGCAAAGAGATACATTGCTACACAGGCTCCCCTTCCAAGCACCTTCATCGTAAGCAAAAATACCTGTATTTCCTGTGTAACTGGACGCTAACTAGTGATAGGATTTCTGGTCACTTATTTGGGAACAAGATGTTCGTGTAATCGTCATGCTCACGGCCGAGATGGAAGGCGGAACGATGAAGTGCCACCCGTACTGGAAGGAGCCTCAATACGGACCATTCGAGCTGATCTTCCTCAACGAGAACCGGGTCGGTTTGGAGCAGAACTACAGCACTCAAGACAACAAGCGTCACTCCGGACCAAACTTGCACGCCACCAAATCGCCGACGAATGACACCAACGTACCCCATATCGTCGTCCGCCGATTCTTCTTGAAGCATACCGCCCACCCATTCGCTCCAGGAAGAGAGATTACACAGCTTCAGTACTCTCACTGGCCAGATTTCGGAGTACCCGCTCATCCAGCTCACATCTTGGGCCTTGTCGAACACACGGATGCTGTGGTTAGGTCCTGCAGCCCATCAAAGGCCGTCTTTGCCCAGGATGCATTGGCGAACGTTCCTCACAATACCATCAACACCAGACCAGTCCTCGTGCATTGTTCGGCTGGATGCGGGCGTACAGGCGCATTCTGCACTGTGGATTCGGTCATTGGAATGCTTCGTAGACAACGGTTCCACAAGCAGTATGGATACTCTCGAGGTTCAGATGAGTTGGAGGTCGAAGCCCCAGGAGTTCGCTCCCCTAGCAGAGGATCCGACAATAGGCCCACCTCACCTACGAGCCAAGACAACGAATGGCTGGATCACGACGATGAAGACTTGATTGCTGAGGTGGTTCACGACTTCCGAAAGCAGCGTCTCTCCATGGTCCAGAGTCTTCGCCAATACGTCCTTTGCTACGAAACAGTGCTCGAATGGATTGCCAGACAGAAGCCTCTCGATTCCGCAAAGAGAAAGGCTCTCTAGTGAGGTAATATGGAACGGTCTCTCGTACAAATCTGGTTTTTTCTTTCCTACTGCTCCTCTCGACCGATGCATTAATTCAAAGGGATGTGTTTTAAACTTGGGTTTTAGTCATATCATAAGGCGTTGTTGCACTGTTCAATGTTTGCTGGTTTCGTTTTGTTACTAATATCTGATGGAGGCTTTCTTAACCGGATTCGATTTCTCTCTTATGGCGCAACGGTTGGGACTTTTCGGGTCAAGGCTTTCTTCTTCGTGTATAGCTCTTCTTCTTTCTGATTACTCCTCCGTTCGAACTCCCTCTTGTTTACTCAGCCGGTTTGTTATATTCGTTTTACGTATCCGCGACATTGCTTTGGTGTGGTCCTACTTTGTTCAAGTTGGCACTCAGGCTGTTGGATGAATTGGTAGAGCGTCATGTCGGATAGGAGCAATGGCTGCTTTGTTGGCTTCGGGTTTTCGACGGTTTTAAATATGTTCCCTTGGTTCCTTCTGTTTTTTTCTTTTCCTGATCTTCCTCCTATGTTCTTCTTGCATACGCTTTTCCTGCCTTTTCTGTTTCCCTGGTATATCCGCATACTTTCTGTGGCTTTCTAGTATATATTCTATCCTCGCGACTTCAATGCATGCGTATTTGCTGTAGAGGCTTAACTTTCTTGCTTTTTGGACCCGGTGATGACCACTGGTTAGTCCACTCTTCTCGCTGTCGAAACTGCATGGCAAGCGTGTACTCCTGCTTCAACGCAAGCTTCCACCTTTCTTCTACTCGTCGTTCTTAGCGGGGGCGTAAACGTCTCGGAATCTGGTATATAATACTTGCATCTCAATGGATTCTACCCACAACTGAAAGATCGCCTTGGTATGACGTATCGTCGTCATCTAGAAGTAATTTCTTTGTTGCCCAACATTCGTCCTTTCTTGTGAATACAGGTACTTTCTTGCACTCAACATCCGATCGTGCAAAAGTGCAGAGCCTGCAGTACTTAGTAGGTAAGTACATAAATAAATACTTATCTACTTACTTCTTACCTAGGTACTTGACAGTAAGAAGTCGTGCGCGTCATGCTCTAATCAGCGGAAGCACGACTCCATCGGGAAATAATCATTATTAGAAAAACAAAGGCCTGGGCGTTGAGTGTCGGTACCCGAGTCGTGTTCGAATTTCGCCTTACCAGTGGCCAATCACCCAACTGCCTCCATGAGCCAGGCTGCAATTATAATTAATTCTCCTGGGATGTTTCGTTTGCCGGAAGTATGTGGAGTAAGACATTGCGAATGAAGGCAGGAATTGAGAGAATCTGAGATTGTGGAATTCCCAAATGATCCGATATTCATTCCAGAATTGATGAATGATCTTGCGTTTGATCCAATGATTGATCAATGATTTGACCAATGATCGGGCAAATGATCAGGCAGGTGATTCAACATTAAATCTTAACTACGCCTGCTGAAATCTCAGAAACGTCAAAAGTATCTTCTCATTCGCAAACTCCGATTCAGATAAGATAAGCACGAATCGCGACAACACGTTGACCGGACCCTTTGGCTGCTGGCATCCCGCCATACATCATTCTCGACCCTCCAACACCACCAAAACAATGCGTCTCCTTCCACTCTCTCTCACAACCCTCCTCGTCTCACTGGTCGCCGCCGACCAGACCGCAACCCTCTACCTCCAACCCTCAACAAAAGGCTCCTCGCCAATTCCCTATGCCGAAGTCTCCTACACCAGCTCCGGGCCCGGCAGCTTCATCCGCTACCTCGATGGCGCCGACCCAAACTCCCTCCAACTCCCCGAAGACGCCTCCGAGCTTGCCCGAATCGGCGTCATGAACGACAAGAAGGAAGTCCTCGGTGCAGCCGTCAACGCCGTACGTCCCTCTTCACCCCACCCCTCCTAAAGCTGGCAACTGTTAACCCGGCTCAGAAATACCTCTCATCAGCCTCCCCTCTCACCCTCCGCCCAACGATAAGACTCTACACCACCTCCACCCTCGTCCCCTACTACGCCGAACTCTCCTTCAACCCCTACGACGCCCCCGCCGACCGTGACGCTTCCTCCTACCCACTCCCGCTCGTAGAGTCGGTCGGCCCGCAACAGACGCAGCAGCAGGCGGCGAAGCCGGTGTTGAATAAGCCGGTGAAGTTGACGCAGGATGGAAAGATGCCGGTGGAGGTGCAGGAGAAGACGTTCTTGCAGAAGTACTGGTGGATCATTGCGGGTGGTATGATGATGCTTATTCTTGGTGGTGGTGGAGGAGAGGAGGAGGGTGGGAAGTAAGGCGGTATGGCATGGGCGAGTAGGTGCAAAGGGGGTGGGGTGTAATGTTTGGTGGATTGGATGTGGATGTGATGGGAGTCGTGGATAGAACGGTACGGATACTTTCTTGTAATGATACGTTAATTTGTTCTTAGTTCTATATCCAGCTGCTTTCTTGCACTCGGTCTCTTGTCTCAAATGCACTGCATCCTTTTTTTACTTTCCTAGGTATTCTTTACCACTCGAGCGTGTCGCCGGAGACGATGGGATAATGACAATTATTGTTAATATCGTCGTCGAGCGCGTATGTCTACGAATCATGCAGTCGATATCCTGCTCCTGACGAGTCTCTACTTAGTGCATTCAGTTATTTGTACAGAGCAACACTGAGCAATGAACTACTCAGCCACTACACCCACCATTTGTGACCAGATATGTAGGTAAGTACTTACTGTACAGGAAGTATGTATGGATATAATTGTAGGGTTAATATCCACAGTGTTTCTCTTTGAGTAACACTATTTATAGCGCCAACGACACCACTTAAAGCTTGTTTCGGCTGGTGTGGGGATGATGACAAGAACCACGCAACGTCAAAAGTGCTATAAATCGGCTGCAAAGCCCGACTCTGGGCACTTTAGGATGCCGATCGTGGCTGTAACCAGTTCGGACTACACCTCATGCTTACACTTGCATATCAGCCTTAAATCATCTACGGAAATGGGCGAAAGCGTCAACGACATGTTCTACATACTTCGTACAAAAGCTCGAAGCTTCGCCTCTTTACGTTCCAACTTCTTAATACTCAACAATCATTAATTCGCTTTCAGCAGAACAAAGAACCGACACAACTACTGGCCTTAACATAAGCAAGACGTCGAACCATCCACAATGAGATTCACCATTCGCCATTTCTCGCTACTATCCCTCGCCCTCCCCCTCACCTCCGCTGCCTATCTCGGTCCCTGGGCCGTCCGAAACGGCAACACCCGCTCCTACATCCACATCGGCACACCCGAGGGCAGTGAGTCCCGCTACAAGAACGCCACCGACCCTCTCTGCCAAACCCGCGAATCCTCACCCCTCGACATCACCATTGGCACCAAAGACAACGAGTTGTGGATCTTCACTCTCTGTACTATCCAAAACCAATGGCCGCCACTGTGCTATTGGAAAGGACAGGAAGAGCTGGACAAGAGCGAGAACGACTGTCCCACGACAGATACCGAAATGGTGGAAAGGCTGTATCGGAAGGGGTTGGCGGGGGATGTTTTGTATGGCCGGAGGTCGAATCAGGGACCGTTGACGGTGGAGAAGATTTGGGAGGGGTTGTATGCGCTGGATGAGAAGACGTTTAAGAGTGTCACCCCGCCGGAGGAGGTCGTGGAGATTGGGAGGAAGATTGATCAAGAGATTGTTGATGGGTTGATCGTACCTGTGGACGGAGTGAGTGATGTGGAGCCTCCAGTTGCCGCGCCCGTGAACTTGATTGATACTCCAGAGGGTGGAGAAGAGAACGATGAGGAGAAGACACAAAGACTGACGCAGGAGGGGGTTGCGAAAGATTGTACAAAGTGGCACCTTGTTAAGGAGGGGGAGTCTTGTTACAGCATCTCGAAAAGCGAAAAGGTAGAGCTGAAACAGCTCTATTTGTGGAATCCGGCAGTGGGGAAAGGAGGGGAATGTAAAGAGCTCTGGATTGGTTATGATGTTTGTGTCGGTGTGACAACTACAGTTTAGGGAGAGGCTGTCATCTGGGGGTGTGCATTGGGGGAGTTAGTCCGGTTTCTACTTGGTATGTATAAATGGCATTTCTTCTGCGTTTCTGAGTTTCTGGGTTTCTTTGGCTGCCTGATTTCGATCTTCTTTGCCTCTTATACTTCTCTCGACGTTTTTCGTTTCGATCAACGAGTCAACGACTAAGAACTAAATCTCGGTTCTCTGAAAATTGACAGGCTCATTATGCACTGTTGAACAGGTATGGAATCTTGCTTATTGGAGACATATTACTAACGAGATTCAGATGCTTCTCGCTTGGAGAAAGAAAGGTCTTTGAATTTCACTCCATCAAGTCTTCATCATGATTTCAGTCTTTCTCTATCCGACCGTGCTATTGGTTTTGTCTTCCGTCATAATCCATCCCGTTCACAAACAGCGATCGCCGTTTTCTCTGAATTGTGGATGGAGAGGTCAAGACATGCAAGTCAACGTCACCGGGAAAGCAGACTCAAGACCCTCGGGTTCTGGATATTTTTTGGATTTGAGGCTCAATTCAGGACATTACGGATATCATGTCCGGACTTCCCTGCATATATATGAGAGGATGTGGAGCCTCAAGGAATGATTACTCATTTGAAGGTGGGATAACTAAAAACAGAATTAATCATGGGAAACTGGTTGAAAATGTGAGCGATCCCTGGTGCCCCCCTTCGTGAGTCAGAACCTAACACACATCAGCTGCTCTCTCCTGTTGCTACAGACCACACTATTCTCGGCCGTAACAGCAAGGGCTACCGGTGTAGATGATGATGGTATGAGAAAATGGCTGCCACACGATTCACAGGAACTTGCTAACCGAGAAGTAGGGCCTCCTTTTCTGAATATCGAGGACGTGGTCGATGCATTGCAGGCGGATTTCCCGTACCTTGCACCAGCAGACGTTTCCCTGCACATCCCAGATCATATCTTCTACTCTCCAACGGTAGTGGAGCTACAGCGACACATCGAGTCGACACCAGGTTGGAAAGAAGCCTTCGAAACCGCCATCAATGACTCAGTCTCAACCGGCATCGAGTTCCAAGGCGTCCATGACATCCCATCACTACTTGACTACTTGACAAGACTTCTCGTCTGGATGCCTTCAGAAGTGGAGGATGGCAAATTCATGTACGACAAATTCGCCCTTCTCGGCTTCCTCTTCGACCACCCCTCTATCATCGCTCTGCCAGACGCTCAGAACCCAATTGCTCCTTCACAGTTCAAGAAGCCAAAGCGGTACTTGACTGAATGGTTGATTCGCTACAACCGCTCTCTCGGTGCCTGGCTCGGAAGTCCAGAGTCCATCAGTCCAGAAACCGTCGAGACTTTCCGCAGTGCTCCAAAGTTCAACATGGACGATTACATCGAGCCAGAAGGTGGATGGGCGACCTTCAACGACTTCTTTGCCCGCCATGTCAAGCCTGAGAAGCGCCCTATTGCTGGAATCGATGACCCATGCATCATCATCCAACCCGCAGACTCGGTATTTGACGGTGCCTGGCCAATCAGCAGCAACAAGGAGGTCACCATCAAGGGCGTCCCATGGCCTATTCAGGAGCTCTTCAATGGAAGCAAGTACGTTGATAAGTTCAAGGATGGCCTCTTCACCCATTCTTTCCTAAACATCAATGATTATCATCGCCAACATGCACCAGTCTCTGGCAAGATTGTCGAGGTCCAGAATATCGATGGATATGCATATGCGATTGCTTCCGTTGCCAATCCCGCCGGTGTCGAGGCCGCTGACTCTTCCGACTCTCCAGACTCCTCTGAATCCTCTGATGAAGATTTAGAGTTGTTTGGCAGTGGCAAGGGCAACAGAGGCCGTTCCCGCTCAGGTCTTGCCGAGGAGGGATTCCCTGACCATGACAAGAGCGGTAAGCCAGAGCTGACGGTAAAGAGAAGACTTCAGTTGGACGATGAAGCTGGTTTCCAATTTTTGCAACTTCGTGGGTTGATTGTCATTGAGGCCACTGAATTGGGAGGTTACGTTGCTATCTTGCCAATTGGAATGGGACAGTGCTCGTCGGTTATGATTACGGTTAAGGAGGGTGATGATGTGAAGAAGGGTGACGAGATCTCCTACTTCCAGTTTGGCGGGTCGGATGTGGTTATGATCTTCTCGAAGGACATGAATGTGCAGATGACGGCTCAGGAGGGGACGCATTATTTGATGGGAGAGGCAATTGCGAAAGCGGTGCCAGTGGTCGTTCCATCATGAGTTCAACAAGGGGACGGTTGATGGCAAGAAGTTCTCGATTTTTCAGCACAAAAGTTGGTTTTGATTTTACGATATCTAATGCATCATTTCTCGGTTCTGCTTTTTTTCACTTAGAAATTAATCTACGAACTACTTATCAGGCACATACTCTGCTTCACTCGCAGAATGTGTAGTTCTTCATTCTATTCACATCTCGCTCAGAGAGGTCAGGAGCTCAGTCTCAACCTCAACAGTCCTGGTTCCTGGTTCATGAGTTCTCACTTGGTTCCAGCTTCTCAACTTCACGTCGTCTTCGAAAACCACGATGACTGACGTCATGACAATGAATTATACTTTTACCAGGCCAGATATTCCTCTCTGTGGTTTCTCGCTAATAAGCAACAGGTTTCTCCGAAGAAGATGACACAGTCTAATCGACAAGGCTTGAACTATAAAGCCCCACAGTTTCTCTGCAACAAACCAGCTCTCATCGATACTCCAGCATCCACTATCATAAAGTTGCATCTCAACGAAAATAGCAAGATGATGGAATCCCCGAATCCAAAGGCGCTTGAAATGGTCGGTCCAAAGGCGAAAATTCTAGACTGTCCCAATGGCTATGTGAATATTCACATATTTTCCGGGGACGAAGGCGACTTCTTCAAGATTGGCAAGACGGCCCACAGAGTACGGAAGGATGTATCGGAAATGCAAGAGATGTCAGAAAAGGATCTCGAAGCCGTGCTTTTGCACATGTCGCCGAAGATGATCATATGAAGAAGACTTTGGAGGAGTACATCGAAAATGAATCCAGAAGGGTCGGAAAATGCCTTGCGATTTCCTCTATCAGGAGCAGTAACACAAAGTATGGCCCACAATACAGTGTTCAATTTGGTATGTTTATTATGTCGTCACTTTTGGCCGTTTCTAACAAAGAATTTTGCAGCTGAAACGGACGAAATGCCGTCATATCCTCTGCCCGTGCCGGCGGAATCTTACGACATTGGAATTTTTTCTTTATTCGGACTGCTTCTTGTTTTTTTTGCTATCATTCTTTGCGTTCTGAGGTAATCAGTATCAATATTGTCTGCATCTGACTATTTCATGCTTACAGATGTTGTCTAAATTGCTTCGTCACATATTGAAGTATTCTTTGCGCTCAGTATGTATAGTACCTGGAGTTGATGTGATACACCATGCAACAATGTTCAGTTGTGATATGTGTTTACACGGTACTTTCTGTTCGTTGCATATGGTCACCTAGTGCTGTCTTACAATTGCGACTCGGTCCTTCGACCTTCTATGCACACATTTGCGCCTTGGCTCGAGAATCTGTCCCGAACATTCACGTGCACACACCCAGGCTACTAGACTACTTCATGGTGTATACCACGTGCATACAATAGGTTCGCCTTTCCGGCCCTCCACTTCAACAGCCATGTCAGATATCTAAACAGCCAGATTCTCCTCTTGCTCAGTTTCCTATATTCCAAGGTGACCCTCACAGCATTATGTTTAGCTTCACTAGCCCGTCCAGCAGCTGCTCCGACGACGATTCTTGCAGTATACCGATGCCACCTACCGCCGAGTGTCCGTACGGATACACCACTATTCACACTCTCACAGCAAAGTGGTGGCTTGATGGAGAGCAGAACGTTCAGAAAACAATACACAAGGTCCGCAAAGATAGTTCAGAGGGGCCTCATGGGATTGCTACAATGTCGACAGATGATATTATCCGCACACTCGGATCTTTGCCAGTCTATATCAGGATCTACCTTGAACGATACACTGCCGTTGAATCTGTGAAGAGAGGCTCAGATCTTGCGATTTGCTATCTGAAGTGGTTTACGAGCGGATACCACAGCGATAGTGATACCAGGACGATTGCGGTTGGGTTTGGTAAGCTTCCAGTTTGTAGGAGATGGAATCTTGAGTAGTTGCTAACTTCCGAGTGCCTGTGCCCCAGCCGAAGTTGCTTAGCAAAGTTGCTTTTGATGGATAGGGCATTGTTATACTACTGCAGCAAGCGTGTGAAGGAGTAAGACTGTGGATTATTACATTCATTTATACATGATAGTTGCTTGGCCTAAGTACGATTGTTAACCTTGCAATATTGCAATTGTCGAAATGTCAAGCCAAGTTCCATCCATATCCAAATCGACTGCTTCTTACAATATTTGTATCCGTGCCATTAGAACACCCTGGGCCTCCATAAGTTGTAAAGTACATATAAAGTACATATTAATCTTTGATTCTTTATACTCAAAATATTTGTATCAAGCCCCCTGCGATCTGATCGTTGACCTGCTCAAAATTTCACAATTCGGATGCGTGCATGCAAAATGCTTGGCAATGTTTTATTGCAAACGGAATAGTGAGTTGCCAAATCCACGTTACATCAACCCAGCACTAGATTGATCTTCCTTTCTTGATAGCTTCACCTGTTGTTTATTCTTGTGGGCTACTCGGCCGCTCTTGCAAGCTCAATTGTTGATCCGAATTCTTTTACAATGTTGGCTAAGCTTGGATACGCCGAGACTCATTACCTCCCAGGAGGGATTCTCCGAATGGGCATTTGCGCACGATGGACAATGCGTCCCATCCGGTTCATGCAGTCTTCTCCGTTTCCTCTCTCGATCTCTTTCACAAACATCAACTCTCGATCTTTATTTCCAAATGAGCCCCAAGAATTCATCTGCGCCCTACACAATTCTTTCACAAACTCACTTTCAGTTCCATAATCCTTACCACGACACTCCCGCCAACCGAATTCCTCGACCTCTCGGCTCGCCAATCTCATTCCCCACCTCGCCAGCTCGCTCTACCTTCTGCCCCGGAACGCCTTCCTCTTCGACGACCATGCAAAACGACGATGCCGCTATGGACCATGACGACGAGGGTCGCTCCCACAACTACAACGACTACCACATCCTCCATTGTCAGCCTTCCAAATGGTGGCTTGGGACGGATAGTGTCAAGGTCATGCGCTTGAGAGTCAAAGCAGATGGATTATCGGACATGACCAGCCAGGATATCATGAAGGTAGTGAGTGGGATGAATCAGGACGCGATCTGCTATCTCAATCGGTACATGGGTGAGCAGATGAGTCTCACTGGGAAAAGTTTGGCACTGGGAAGTATCGAGCTCAGTCATATCGAGTACGGACAGGTTGAGTGTGCGAGGAGGATTACTGTTACGTTTGGTAAGTGAATCTCTCCATCCTTGTGTGATTCGGCCGTGGATTGTGCTAACCTGCTTCTCATAGTGGAGGTTTAGACGAGGATTGGATAAGAGGAGCAAACATCTGGAACGGTCGATTTTGGTACATCTATATACCATGGAAGGTTGGATTGGATACCCAACCTCTGGAAGCATATGTAAGTTGTGTTTAATCCAACTGTGTTGATGCTAACAATCATTAGTTTTCGGATACTGTTGAGCGGGAGGCTTGGTGCCAAAAGTTTATTTCTTTCCGATTACAGTCTAGCGTTAAGCGTATATTCTCAGTTCTGAAGAATCCGATCTCGATATCAACCCCTGGTTTCTCTTCAACTCTGTCTTCGTTTATGTCTCTCATTTGGACGCCAATTCAATTGGATTTTGTAACTTTGTCGCACGCCTCGGATGACAATCGACGCCGGAATTACACCAACAAACGCCGACAGAATCAATACTCCTCGTACCATCCACCCCCATCGCCATATATATCCACACCTCAGGGACGCGCAACCTTCGATCGATTTTGCAGAAAACCTCTTCATAATCTCCGGGCAAGCTTCTCATACACCATCTACAGAATTGAATATGGTCTCATATGCTTCAAGCTATTGACGAACTCCTTTTCGGCGAAGAAACGAGTGCCCAGTCCAGGCGGTGGCTTATGGGGCAGCACCATGGTGCACTTCCAGAATTCAGTACGAGTCAACTAGTAAGTAAGTAACTTGCTACAATACATTTCATTCCTGCATTAGAAATCCTGAAGGCCAAAGTGGAGAAGTACCTTGTTTTTGGAATAGGAATAGCTAACAATTGGGTTTCGTACGCTCTTTCTGGACTCGACAGCAACGCTCTTCGATTACAATACATTCTTCCGTTCATCATGGCGGCTCCCAGCAAACGAGCAGTACCAGAGCTCTGTTCCAGTCTTCCGAGATCATTGATTACTCAGCCCACCATCAACTTGGAGTAGTTCCGTTTGCATTGTCTGGAGGCTCACCAAGCAAAAATTTGCGGCTCCTCCAGCTAAATCGAGGTCGGATTGTGCTTACAACGTCGGAACTTGCGGACGGGGCTCTGGAGCCCGGAGTCTTTTGATTATGGACGGTATTCGATCGGAGCTCTGACAACCACTTATACTTTAAGGACTACAAAATCTAAAGGGAAAATCAAGGAATTGTGGCACAATGCAAACGAACAACATGGAACCATAGCAGGAAACATAGTAGGCCTACAGTCGAAGCTAGCTAGGCAATATGTATAAGAAGGAGTGGAATCCACACTATTACTCTTCGAAAAGCACACAGGTCGCAATCTACTCCTTCTCCAATACAGCAAAAGTTGCAAGTGCTTCTGATCCCACCACAACAACCCTGAACACCACGAGAACACACGAACTACAGACTATTCGAGAGCTTCTGAACGACATGGCTGACCCAGAACCTGTCTCCCCAATTTCTGGCCCAGGATCTGTGAGAAAACATCTGTCAGCTATCCTTCACCCAGGCTAATCGTGCCAGCAAACCGCACCTGTAACAGATCTCATTCCGGGGCACGCTTCCACTGTCTCTCCAGTTCCAGCCTCGGTCACATCTGTAAGAATCCTCGATCGATCTTTCTCTCCATTGGCTAATAGCACTAGCAATCTGCACCTGCAACACGCACTCCGGCACCTCCTGGCGCCGCCTCTCAACCTTCAACCCCAGTACAAGCTGTAAGTATCCTGCATCAATCATCCTCTTCACCGGATAACGAGAGTAGCAACCAGCACCTGCAACAGAACCCAATACGGAACATCCTTCTGCTGTCTTACCAGCTCCAGCTGCAGCCTCGGTAGAATCTGTGAGAGGTCTCTGTCGATAGTCATGGACCCTGGCTAATGATAACAGAGAACACCATCGGCAAGAGAAAGTATAGTAGTGAACCCGGGATCGGCATCACCTGCCTCGGCTACAGCACGATCAGTGAGGATGCTCTCTCAGTATGTCCGTTGTACCCTGACTAATGATACCAGCACACTTCGGCGAAAGAAGGACAATCGTCGAAACTTCCTAGTCTCGTAATTTACGCTACGAAACGCACCGATACAAATGTCAGTTGATATGCTGTTTGTCCCTAGCTTGAGTACTAATGAACTTTAGGTGTTATTCGGAGTGAAGGGCTCTGCAAAGGAAGTAGAGATAGAAGCGCCCGCAATGAACGACTATGCAACCCACGCTAATGGCCTTCTCTTTTGTAAGCTCTGGCATGAAATTACGGCCTACGCGAAAGACCATAGTGGAGGCGATTCAGAAGAGGTAATCGCCGAGAAGATTGGTGGTAAAGGTTTCTGGAAAATTGTGGAAACTCAAAAGGAGAAATATCAGCAACTCTATGATTTCGTGTCGCAATCTACGAGCGACCCGATACAGAAAGAGGACATCGAAAAGAAAAAGAAGGAAATGAAGGGTAAGTTTCCAAAGGAATGGGAGTACTTTGAACTTTACTTTGAAGCATTCCATGACGCACTGGAAGCGGTTTCCGTCAAGGTCGGCTCAGAACGGGGTAACCAGAGACAGAGTAGAAAATTATCTGTTCCCGAAGATTACAGCAAGGAAGTACTGGTTTGGAAAGACCCTGGTGATCAAGGAAAGTCTAAATCGGCAATAAGTTCGCCGGATCTTCTCTCTCGCACCGAGCCCACTTCTATTGAGGAAGGTAACACCTGGTACGTGTTCTTAGTTCCAGAAAAGAAAAGAAAATTGCAGGCGTTCGATCCCAAACAATTTAGAGGTATACTGAGGGAACTTCGAGAATGGGACTGGGGTTTTTTCGCTCGCGCTCTTCGAATGAGCGGGCTCGAAGGAGTTTTGAAGAAGCTGTCGGAGTCTTTTGATGGAAAGTCGGTCCGAAGGAGTCATGGAAGCCGGAGGAACTCAAGCGCTACCAGTTCATCCACGACGCCACAGTCTAGCAGACGGGGAAGTGTCGACCAACACGGGGAAAGATCGGAACGAAGACGTGATTCTAAGGATGGAGCCGGTTCGGAAGTGGGGACTGGAAGGCGAAGGAAGTCAAGCGTTACCAGCTCCTCTACGACTCCACAAGCCAGCAGACATTCAAGCAAGAATTCAAGCAGGCAGACAAGCAGACAGACAAGCAGAAATCCCAGTCGACAGACCAGCATGGACGTGCATTCGAACAATGCGGAGAATCCCGAGAATACTGCGGTTATAAAGACTGGGTCGAGATCTTTAAGGAGAGGCGATGAGGAATACAAAAAGGGGAAGAAATCCACCGTTGATTTCAAGGTTGGCTCTCTATTTGGAGGGAGTTCTGTTAGAGGAAATGGAAGTTACGATGATAAGCCTGGGCCCTCTAATCACTGAGACGCAGTTTATGGAGATAGGAAGTTGAGTGGTGAGCTTATTTTATCTGTCTCCCAGGAGTCATCATCTGCAAGAGATTTGGGTCAGGTCTGTTGGATTTCGAGATGCCGTCGTTTGTTTTTGGGGTTGGGTCTTTCTCCGGTTTTGTTTGCTCTAGCTTGCTTGTAAGGACTCGGAGGGGCGGGGGCTAATCAGTTTTATTAGCACAAGTGTGAATACTTACTTAGACGCATAGGCAGAGATAAGTATTTAGTATCAGTTGAATATTCTAACTAGAATGTCGGGGGCTTGAAATGCTTCAGAGGAAGTTCTCCATATGCCATTCTTAACATGCTGATCACTTCTCACAGTCCACAGTGTTTATGCTGTACACGATGTGGCTCATGCCAGTGAGCTAAAGTATGTTTCTCGATGAAGATAAAGATCATTCTTGCTAACATGGGTTGAGATCGAGATGATCTTGTCAAACCATAAGTACGAGACTCTCGGTATTCTGTTTTGATCTCGCAATCAGTAAGTACCGTTACTCTGGTTCATTTGGTTACTCAGCAAGGCACCTGTTAACATGTTTCAGTCCGTTTGTCTTGTCCAGAAGCTCATCAGGAACAGCCCACACCTCCTCCATGCGCAACTGGGCCATCTTGAACTCCGATGCAACTCAAACGCTTGAGCGCCTGTAATATTGCAATAGCCATGCGGCTGCTCTGGATCAACCCCGATTACTCACACTCACGAAACTTGGAAAAGGTCGGAAATACAAACGAACGGATTATTGGTCAGCTCAACTCCCGGAAGCCTTTGCAAGCTTTGAAGCTGTGCTTAAGGAGCTTATAAACTTATCATGGACATGGGTACTTTCCTGCGGTTATATTTCTTCCTGGCACTATCCCACCACTACACGAATTAGAATCGAATAATATTCTCGCACCACACATCCAGTCGCTTTCACTACCGATCCGAATCATCAACACTTGTACGAAACTCTCCGCCACCTCGTCTAAAGCCACTTGGAGTACCAATCAGTAGTGTGTGGATAAGCCTCGCTAGCTCGATGGGAGTTGGAACATCCAAGGCTGCCTCGGTGAGTTGTTATCCTCGACCGCCATAATCATCCCTTCACCTGTCCACTTCCTGACCAAAGGAGCAATGCTGACAAGTTTTCCATGCCGCCTTTGAGCTTTAGAGTTATGATGGTCCTTTCCCTGATTTGATACTCTACCCCACGAAGAGGTACGATCCATATGTAAGTCGAATCGAAATCCATCTTGCTTTGCTAACAAGCGCGTAGAAATCTTTTGAAGAGCTTCAAGCTCAGGCTGCGAATGAGGAAGAGCTGTCGCTGAAGGACGTAGACCCCTGCTATGATATTGACCATGCGAATGGGCTGCTCGTCTGCAAGTTCTATTATGAGTTCATGGTCTTGGAGAAGAAAGGACTCATAAAAGTACCGCCAATGGAGACAATCAGTCAGCTTGCAGGCCCTGCCGGAGAAGGATGGTCCAACACTGCCCCGGACATTTTTCGAGTTTACGGCGATGTTTTGGCAGCAAGGCCTGAGTTCGAGGATATCATTAAGGGAGGAAAGATATTGAGGTTCCAGAACGAAGTTGATCCAGAGACACTCAAGCGCTGGTTTTCCCTCTTCTATCATGCGCTAAGCTACCTTGACGACAAGAATGGTGGGCCGTCTAGTTCAGCAGATGGGGAACGAGGAAGCCAGGAAGAGCTTGATATGGAGAAATACAAGGATCAGTTTATCGAGCTTACAGGGACACTCAAGGAGACCGCCGTCAAAGCTGTACCTGCATCCGGCAATACCAAGAAGGCAGCCGCAAAGAAGCATTCATCCAACAAGGGAGGCAGGCTCTTTTTCCTTTTCTGGCCTACAGATGAAGAGAAGCCCGAGGTCAGCGATGGAGAGAAGGATGTGGCTGCTAGCAATATAAACAGCAAGTTTACAAGCAAGACGAGTCTATCTGTTGTGGAGGTTACCGATCAGGCGCAGGCAGATGCACGAGGATTGTTCGATAAACTTGCACCGGCTCTGACAGAGCATTTATCAGCTTCTTCCTCAAATTTGGGGAATTCATCACACCGACATGGCAAGACGAAACCCAGCAGGAGAGACTCGAAGGGTCAGAAGCTTAGCTCGGGTGGTAGCTCGCCGGAGATATCACGGCCCTCGAGCTCGAGGAAGGGAAGCAAGGACTCGCACAAGACCAACAACGAGATGAGCTTAAGGAAGGGAGATCCGGGCTACAAGGAAGGTCCGAGTCCTTCGCTTCGAAATATGTTTGATACAGGTGGTAAATCTTCAAGAAAGGGTACGGGTCTGTGATTGCTCGGCGAGTTAATTTTGCTGCGTGTTCAGTTGCTTAGAAGATGGCTGTTAACATCTCAGTAATCGCTGATTGGAGATATAGGATACAGTACAGTTCATGGCCATGGGTTGATAGCCATGGGGCTAAGTTATGGGATTAGGAGCTAATGGGGACGAGTTGATCAGATGTGGATAGGCATTGGGAATGCGTAGAATAGTATGTAAAGTACTTACTTAAGTACTGGTGCCTCGGAAGTAGGTAATCATGTTTGCAATCTGAATAGATCATGTACACTTGGAAAATACAAAGTATCTTAAGCTTGCCATGACGAGGTTTCTTTTCCAATTATTCGCCTGTGTACAGAACAGAGTGCGATTCAGATCGTTGACATGAGCTGATACGTTTGTGCTTGAGGACACATGTACATCTTGATTAATCTTCGAAGAAGTATCTTTTGCAACTTCCAAGTGGCAAAGTACTTAGTAGGTACATGCTTGCTGATATGATCCAGCGCATTTCCATATTTATGCATATGCATGTTGACCACTTGCGTTTGCAACTTGACATTTCGATGTCGTCAAAGACAGCACCAAGCATGCATTGGGTACAAAGTACGAAATACATGATATTTTGCTCGACGTTCACATGCATCAGGTATGTATTCCCCGAGGGGGAGCATCTTAAAGACATCACCACTTCAACAGTAACACACTAGCAACTACGGTTGGATTCAAGCCTGAAAACGATATTGAAAGTTCCTTACTGCTCCATATGCCATAAAATTGACATGTGGGTCAAGTTGAAAGAAACAAACTTGACAACATTGGAGTTGGAAAAGGGTTGCTGTCTGAGCAAAGCCGCACATCTTGACCACAAATACTGTCACCTACGGCAATGCATTTGAGCCACTTGTGCCAAAACTCATCGACCACCAAATATTGTCAACCCCCTAAAAATTAAAACTCCCACTTGTAATGGTGATCATAAATCAAATAAGAGCTTCGAGTTTTAAAAAATAAAATAACATTTAGTAGAATCCTATCTGTACTCATACAGAAGCCCTAGCTTGCATCTGTACGTACAGATGAGCTTTTCCCTTCGATTTTTTAAGACCCATCTGTACATACAGATGGTTTTTCCCCTTTGATTTTTGGGACTCATCTGTACGTACAGATGGACCTTAGCACTCGAGTTTCTGAGACAGATCTGTACATACAGATGGACCCTAGCACTCGAGTTTCCGGGACTCATCTGTATGTACAGATGAGCTTTTCACTTCGAGTTTCTGGGACTTATCTGTACGTACAGATGAGCTTTCCCCTTCGAGTTTCTGAAACACATCTGTACGTACAGATAAGCTTTCCCCTTCGCGTTTTTGGGACACATCTATACGTACAGATGCGCTTTCCCCTTCGCGTTTGTTGAACTCATCTGTACGTACAGATGGGCTTTTCCCTTCGGGTTTCTGGAACTCATATGTACGTACAGATGGTCTTTCCCCTTCGAGATTCTGGGATTCAGAGTCATCTGTACGTACAGATGGGTATTCCCCTTCCCGTTTTTGGGACTCATCTGTACGTACAGATTGGCTTTCCTCTTCGAGTTTCTAGGAGTCATCTGTACGTACAGATGGGCTTTCCCCTTCGAGTTTTGGGGACTCATCTGTATGTACTCATCTGTACGTACAGATGACCTTAACTCTTCGATTCTCCTGATTGTCATCTGTATGTACAGATGACCTCTCTTTTTCACTTCCTCTCATCTATACATACAGAAGCGAAAGTGTCCATCATATGAGTCTCGGCGTACACACATCTGTACTTACAGATGTGGAATTATTCTTTTGCTGAATCAGTCAGTGGCATCTCTACGTCTAAGTGTGTAGTTGTCCTTCGGGTGAATCTGTCAGTCTGTCCCATCTGTACGTACAGATAAGAGCATGGGTTAATTTGTCGGTCTCATCTGTACGTACAGATGGAGATAGAATTTTCTTGCTTTGCAGTCTTAAAATTCAAATTTTATTATTTACAGTCGTATTTTGCATTAAGTATAAAAACATGAGTGAATAATATTTGGTGGTTCATAGAATAAACTCAATATTTGGTGGTCGATGAGTTTTGGCACAAGTGGCCCAAATGCATTGCCGTAGTCACCGAAGTATGTACCTTAAAAGCATTCGATCCCCCACCATCGAAGTCTCATCTACCCATTTCGAACAAATACAGATCAGCAACCTTGCAAAGTCAAATCCGCCGTACTCTCAGCTACACCGGTTTCGATCTGACCCCACCGCACCGAGCCACATACTACCACAACCTCAAATCTGAACAACTGATCAACCATTGACAGTATCCCCTCACATAGACCGAGTACACCTTTCCAAAGACTAGACAACTTGCCACGGACGAAGACGTTAGCCATGGCAGAACCACAAGTGGATGATTCTTCCAGCTGTGTGCCCGTCACGGAGCCTGTTGAACCAACAGAGGTATGACACCTGGCAGTTTGCAGTCCCAGTAGCATTTCTAATCACCTCTCAATAGGTCGTTTCTGATTCCTCGTCAGTCATCTCTGATACTTTCAGCGAAGCGAGTACCTTGGTAGAACCAGTACCCGAATCACCCGTGGATACGGAGAGCCAGACGTCGGTTGACTCAACTGATATCCAAAAGCATCCGGAAGCTGCTCCAAAACCTGGTATGTGTTCCATAACTTCCATTGAGGTCCCCCAGTTAGTACTCTTACCTAAGTACCGCTTCAAATGGACACCGAAGTTGGTTTGTGGTACTAAAATGGGCGAAGAATAAGTCGCTAACTTGCATCGTTTCCACAGAAAAGAGCTATGCAGTGATACCTGCAGATATGATAGCACAAGCCGAGAAAGCACAAATGTTACTAATTTCAATGCATCTGGTGTCGCTTAAGAGAATTCTGAAAGCCGGGTACCTGTACCACAGGCTGAAGAAGTGGATTGAGAAATCAACTTCGCACGAACTGCCATCTGGGTCTCTGGAGGCCGAGGAGAAAGGGAGGTTGGAAGAGCTGAAAGCTCTGCGAAATGAGAAAACCAGACAGATTTCGAAAGCCTTTGGGCGCGAAGAATGGGCATCAATGAAAGAAGACCACGAATTCTACAAATATATTCGAAAAAACCATGGAAAGTTTCTGAGCGCCATTATAGGTCAGATCGATTGGGAAGAGTGGATAGAAATGTGTAGAATCCGGGAGGACTATTGGCGATACAGGGCTTTCGAATTGGTTGAAGGCGAATGGAAGAAAAAAGGCTTCTGGTCGAACGAGAACAAATTCTGGGATGCCGCACAGACCCACATGGAAAAATACAGAGAGAAATACGAGAGTTGGGATGCCAAACAACAGTGTCGTTTCAGTCTCCTTGATCTTTCGAAGTGGGCGATCCAAGAGGTTCAGCTAGCTAAGGACAATGTTCTTGACAAGCTCGAGGATAAAATCCTAATATCCCCTTGGTTCCTCGGTGAAAAAGGTCCAAAGGCATGGTGCGAAAAGGTAATAAGAGTGGAGCTTGGCTTATTCAGGAGCAATGCCGAGGAATGGTTGGCTCGAAAGTCTTCGCAGCAAGTCTCCGATGAACAACAGAAAAATGTTCGCTCTCGAGGACCAAAGACAGAGTTGAATCCATTATACGCATGGGAGGATCCAAAGTATCAACTTAAACACCCTTATTGTTCCCCGTCACTCTCAAAAAAGCAAATCGAAGAACAAGACTCCAACACCAACGATAGCATCCCAGAGGCCTCGCCGGTTTCGCCCCCAGGAGACCCTCAAAAGGCAGATTCTGTCAAAAGCACCCACCAGAGCAAAGTCAAGCGCCAGCCTGAGAGAAGTAAAAAGGAAGAGAAGAAATCTGGGGGACATTTGCCCAAAGCAGAGCAACCCTCCGGGGAAGTCGGTAAAAGGGATGAGATCCTGGGAAAGCCGAAGAGTTCAACGGGAAAGGGAAAAAGAGGAAAATAGTCAGATTCAAATCCAAAGCGTACTTACAGGCTATAGGCCTGCGAGATCTGACAAAGCAGATGTTTGGAGCAGACCGAAGGGAGGATGCTCAAGAATATGTACTGCTAGAGAAGGTATGGGACATGATTGGGGCCTCAATAACCATGTATAGAAAACTATGCATGTGTCTTATTTTTGTGGAGTTCAGGGACGTCTTCAAGCTCAGATGGCTGAGTTAGATTGTAAATAGGAACCGGTAATAGGTACATACTTAGAGGCATAATGTACATCAATAGCTTACCTCCGAATATCAGAGCATCGCGTACGCACTGCTGTTCAATCACTGCAAAAAGTCAATATATATCCGAGAGCAGCAGGAAGATGTATTCATAAACCGAGAAGCAGGTAGCATTCAGGTTACGGAACTTATGGCAAGGTCCTGCTCTCCTTCTTCCAATTCGGGAAACCCACATTGGCTCTCACTAACCCCAATCCGTCCACCTCGTAACCACCCTCCCAACTCCAAAGCCCACCAATCTTAATCCGCCCCTCCCATTCGCAACCTCCATCCACCCGACCCTCGCCCAACCAATCACCTTCCCCCACCGGGGGGGCCTCCCCAATCATCCTCCTCCTCACCAACCAACCCAAACCTCCCCGTCAAACAAACGCAACCCAAAAAAACGCGAATGACCCCCCAGTCCCCCAAAACCCACAATTTCCGCTCTCCCCACCCTCACTGTAAGCGGTAATGCCCCCTTAGGAGACCATACCTGCTTCGGCAGCAAAGCGTGCAAAGCGTGCAAAGTCGCCCAAAAACAGGGTTGCGAGAGGCCTGGTTGGGGATGCGGGTTTCCTGGTTTGGGCGCTCAGGGGGCCGGAAGTGGGTTGGATGGCAACGGAAGGAGTTTGGATGGTAACGGAAGTGGTAACGGGGCACGAAAGTGGTAACGGGCGGAGGGCTTGGGTGGTGATGTTGCGGACCTTGCGGTAAACGGTGTGGACGGATTGGGAGCTCGGTCAGAGGGCTAGACGAATGGGTTATGGTGGACAACGGACTTGGGAGTCATGACCGAATGTGATGGGTTTGGGTGCGGATCTTGGGAGGAGGGCCTGGATAGGTGGGTTTGTACGAGGATGGGGACGGATTGGGATTATATTGGGATGGTTATGGGTTAATTAGGATAGGGTAGGTACTTAGTAGCATTGGCCACGGATGAGATAATTCGACCGGTAGAGTCACAAGGACAACAACTGTGCCGTCACTGGCCTAGGGATACAGTTTCAGGGACCATAGCTACGTTGCAATCCACAAATAGCATTACTGACAGCTCTAACTGTGCCTCTGATGGTATTCCTGTTTACTCTGGCACTCCGAACCTGAAAGCCTCCCCTCTATCCAAATAAACAACCTTATCATTCCACCCCGCCTTCTCCATCTCCTTCTTGAAATCATCTAGTGGACTCTTAAAGACGTCGTAATCACTGCCAACCCATTAGCCCCATGTCTCATTCGTCCCATCTCATCTCATCTCATCCTCATCCCGTCTCACTCCGTCCAACAACCACCCAAACATCATCAAAGGGAAGAATGACTTACTCAAAATGAATCGGCACCGTAACCTCGGGCCTCACAGCCCCCACCAACCTAACCCCCATCTCCGCATCCATCGTCACCATAATCTGCACCTTCCTCGGCACCATCTCCGTCCCCGGAATCGTCGTCCCCCCCAGATGCACCAGCATCAAATCAATCCTCTTCCCCGCATCCGTAAACCTCTTTGGAATCTCCGCTAACTCATCAATCAACAACGTATCGCCCGTGATGTAGATCCGATATCCACTCTTCCAGCTCTCCTCCTCGTCTGTTGCTTCGGTCCCAGCCGGACGGACTTTATACGAGCCAAGTTCGAGAACCCAGCCGTTGACGGGTGGCACGGCGCCGAGGAGGTCGTTCACTTTTTCGAAGACGCCGCCGGGGCCGGGTGGGACGTGTTTTCCGGGCATGGCGATGATTCTGATGGCTTCTTTTCTGCCGGGTTCTTTGGTGGCGGGTTGGTCGACGTCGAGGTAGAGGGATTCGTAGGTATCGAGGGGGTGAACATTTGTGAATTTCTCGTTGCCGGGTTTGGTGGAGAGGTAGTGGTGGGCGTGGGGGGTGGTTATGATGGGGAGGTCTCGTCTCAATTCGCTCTCTACCTTTTGGTCAAAGTGGTCGCTGGAGGAAGCGTTAGTGGGACGAGGCGTATGGTGATGGAGGGCGGGATGGAAGGGGCACAAACGCATGGTAGTGGCTGAGCAGGACGGCACTCACGCCGGGGAGCTGCTCGAGTTCAATGGCTGGGTTGGTGATTCTTTCTGCGGTTACGCCGGGGCCGAGATGGACATGGTCGCCGGCATGGAGGAAGTTTGGGTCGGTGAGAATGCGGATGCCTTGCCATTCGAGAATCGTAGTTGCTGTACCGATAAATGTGAGTGTTGCGTTTTTGGCATTGTTTTCGCTGAGGACCGACGAAGGATGGGTCTTGTAGGTGGTTGCTTTGGGTAGGGATTTCGGAGGGGCCGTGGTCGTGGTGGTTGGTGGGGCAGTGACAGTGGCGGGCGGGAGGTGGATGTGCTTTGAAGGGGCCATTGTAACGGATAGTCGAGTTGTGCAAACGAAACAACAAACGGGTATGTGTATATGATGGTGAAGAGTGCTCGGGGTATAGTCCGTTATAGTTGAAGAGGGTTGAGATTCACGTTGATGGTGAGAGTATCAAGTTGAGTTGTGATGGGAGTATCGTGACGTCACGACTACGCCATAGAAATTGAGCACCAGAAAGTAGACCACTTGTATCATCAACGAAGAGAAGTAGGTATATTTCACTACCAAACGAAGCAATCAACACAAGCAACACAATTGAACTCAATAAGCCACCCATGCCAACTGGTAGAAACGTAAACGTAAACCCCAGACCAAGAACAAACGGAACGAATTCAAAATTCCCATATCCAGTCCCCAATGCTTTTCATCGCTTCGACCCGACCCTATGCCAAACCAAAACTCGATAAACGAACCAACCTGTACCCATTCTGTTTACAGAAGAAAAAAGAAAAAAAGAACCTCTAAAGAAATATAGGAAAAGAGATAATAAACACATGAACTCCGAGACCCATTTTTACACCATCAAATACAAACAACCCCTCTACTGCTTGGCGGCAGCGCGAGCCTCAGCCGCGAGGCGGTCGTGCTCGTCAATGTCAATGGCCTCCCATGGGTAGCAGCACCACTCATCACCAATGGTCTCGGCGGCGATGTAGCGCTTCTCGGTGAACATCTCCTCTGGGAGGACACCGTTCTTCTGCTTATCCTTGTTCTGCAACGCATTAGCTACCACTCTTCAACATGTCCCTGCAGGGTGTACTCACGTGGAGAACAAAGATTCCGAACTTTGTCTCTTTGGCCAACTCTGGCTTTCCAGCCTTGACAGCCTGCTCCATGACATCCTTGACCAACTCCTGGACGGCGTACTGGAGGGTGGTTCTGGTATCATCGACCTCATCGACAATGAGGATGTTCTTGCCCAAAAGGTTGGTGTTGCTCAAGGAGGTGAAGTCCAACCATTGAGTTCTGGTGACCTTGGTGCCTGGAACCTCCTCGGGGCTGCCTGGGGCGGTCTCAAGGGTTTCGTAGAGGGAAAGACCGATGGCCTGGATTGGGATGTTTGGAGATCCGGTCTTCTTGAGGAAGGAACGGAGGATACGGGCTGGGACGTATCCACCACCACCGATGGCGATCAAGAGGTTTGGCTGGAAGTCCTCAAGGATCTGAGGGGCCGAAGCCTGGCACATCTTGTGCACCTATTCGTTCAATCCCATGTCAGTAAGCTGATCACAATGCGCATGCAAGCCCCGAGCCTCGGGTGTGACTGGCCTGCCCACGGCTACCACAGATTGCGAAGCAAATCGCATTGATAACACCGGGTGACCATGGGGCTGATGTCGGGTCCAAAGCAAGTGCGGGGAGAACAGCAGCTGATGCGGGGAACAGAAGAGCGGCCTCACATCGCGCCGAAATTCTCTGCTACCCGCAACACTGTCGCACGTCCTCTCGCAGAGTCCAGAAGCAGAGCGGAATGGAGAGCGGAACTTACATCGTTGTAGGTGATATACTTGCGAACTGGGGCAGACATTTTTGGAGGGGTAGGAGGTTGACTGGGTATTGGAGTCGGTAGCTCGTCAAGGTCTTCTCTTTTTATGGTGGGGTTTGCCGTAAGCCTTTTTGACTGCTCGAGATCTCGATGGGTTGGTCAAAGTCGGAGTTTGAAGGAATCTCGGGGAAAGATTTCGCTAAATTATCGAGGAAACGGAACGCAACTGAGTAGCTCGAAGAGGAGGTGTAAAAGAGCGCGAGGTATGGTATGGGTCTAGAGGAAGGGGGGGGTAGGGAATAGAAAAGGTCGAGATGAGGAGAAGCGATGAGTATGATTTTTGACAAAAGTTTTAGTGTGACGAAGGCGAACCCTACACATCCTTACGTAAGGGAAGCCCTATGCCGAAGCGGTGGCTCCCGATGAAAAAGAAGGCGTAAAATGGCTCGTTACAGTTAAGAATTTTCAACATCTCTGCTTGCTCTTGGAAACGGACCGCTTGCGGCAAGTTTGCGGCTGTGCTACCAACCAACCTTTCCGCAAGAGTTAAGCTTCCAGCTGTCTTTCGCTTGTCAAAGTTGTCATCAAACCTTCCAGAATTCGAATTCGTTTGACAGGTCCAGCAAGTCTGCAGTCTATTCTTAAGTACTTTTATGATAGGTGTAGTAGGCAAGATGGTTATCACCACCGTGATAGCAAAGCATGGCACAAAGGAACCAGACTCAAGGGAAACGAAAGGAAAAGAAATAGAAAAAGTCAACGCCCGCCTCTCTACAAACAAACTGTGCTCAGCCAAAAGTAAATCAGGGTTGGGAAACGAAAACTCTGCCAGGTATCGAATCGACTACTTCCAAATAATGGAAAGCGTATGAAGCGACTAAAAGAAGAACACCCACTACCAACAGAAGAAAACCAATAAAATAGACGCCCATGAAAAATGCCCCCAACCAAAACGGATATCAATGAGATGATCGAAAAAAAGTACAAAAGAAATAATCGTGCCAACGCAAGAAGTAAAAGAAATGTTGATTCTAACCAACGAGTGGTAAGCCGTTTGACTTGAGAGACGATAAGGAAACGAGAGACGAAAGTTGAAGACGCTGCTATCGAGTTGGTTGATCCAGGGTCCGGCCAGTGCTGTACCTGCCAGTGTGCGCTGCATTCCAGAGAGGTGGTGGTGCTCTACATCATACGAACGCCGTTGGCCCTTTTACCCTCTTCTTCGATCTTCTTTGCGATTATCTGTAGCTCCTCAAGATGCCTTCTGACTTCCTCATCTTCACTGTCATAGGCGTCTTGTTGTTCCATGCTGACGGCGCTTGCCCTCCAGATATGCTGTAATTGGGGGGATAGAACCCCTGAGTCCCCTGTGGATACCCTGGTTAGGGGGGCAGTAGTCTTGCTAACAGGAGTAGGTACATTGTTATTTCCGTTAGTGTTGTCCCTCCATTCTCGCATCGGTGGTGCTGGCTTCAGTCCCCTCTCTGGTGTAAGGGGACTGACGGGACTCGGTGTCCTTGGATGCGTTGGAAGTGTTGGAAGAGCTCTGTTGAGCACCCAATTCGGCAGGGCACTGCTCGACTTGTTCGTAGGCGTCCCGGGGCTACCAGAATCCGAGCCGCGTTCACTGAGGGTTGCGAGTACCGATAAGGGTTTGTGCATTCTATGTATATGTGCCAGTCGCTTTCCAGCTTCGATGTTTTGTGCTTGGATATCGCCACGGGCAAGGAACTGCCTTGTGTTGACCGAGATCTCAGCGAGCCGGGAGAACTCGCTCATGCCGACTTCTCCGACTCCTACCTCGACATTGAGGCGAACGTAGCAGCCCGGGACTGCATAGTTGACATGCTCCATTCTCTCTTGCGTTCGAAGGTGTATGTTTTCGCAATCGGTAATTTTGGTCATGTACACGTCTCGTGCCTGTGCAAACTTTGCGAGCGGAGTAGCAGATATCATAGACCTCTTGAACCGGCTCTGGTTTTGGCTGGCGTTGATCACAGATGCTGGCAGCTTTCCACTTCCGATCGAGACGAGCAAGCCAATCTTTCGACCAGGGAACTCATGGAGAGCTTCATCGATGATAAGTTCTACGGGACTGAAAACTCCTGGTCCTTCGTCGAGGAAGACAGTTTGGTCACAGGGCAATTCCTTGAATGCGGGGAAGATTGCTGATGTTGCTCGGCCGGCTTCCCAGATCTTGATGTTAGGGCATGGCGCTGTCTCTCTAGCGGAATCGTAGGTTCTAAGGAGAGCTAGAGCGCTACCCTCTTTAGCGCCTTTGTAGCACGCGGTAACAAATCTATCGTTCCACGTTAGCGAAGGCCCACAAAGGTCCCTGGAACTCTCTTACGTTTTGCATTTGCCCTCTCTGTCATCGTACAGGAGAGCATCTCCGACGTCTGGACCACACTTTCCACCTTGTCCGGGGTTCGCAAGAGCACCCCATCCACCGTTCGATGATCCGCTGTTGCTGGTTGCAACATGTCGTACCGAATGATTACTCGCACCACTTGTACTTTCAGAGCTGCTAGCGCTAAAGTGACTGGGAGCCTGGACTGACTGATGAGGATCCCACTGACTCCCGTAGTTGCTGTTGGTGAAGCTCGCGTGGCTGCTGTTGCTGCGACTCGTGAAAGCCCTCCTCAGCGCCCTTGGGTCCGCTACGTCTGGCGTTTCGTATTTCTGAACTGTGAGTCGGAAAGCATCCTCCAACTCTGAAGCCTTGTAAAGTGTCTTTCCGTATGGTACTCCGCCAATCGTCTTGTCGGTAGCGAAAATCTTTTTCGTCATGATCGAATAAATCTCCAAGCAAGCATCAACGTCGAGCCTCAACCTTCCCAGCAATATCGCAAGAATTCCTCCTGTTCCTGTTCCCGCAATTAGGTCGAAATGGTCGCATGGCCGTGGTATCTCCTCTCTCTTTGGCGCCCGGCCATGGAGCTCCACAAAAGTCTTCAGCATGAGTTCCTGTAGCAACAACAGCATAGCATATCCGCGAACTCCTCCACCATCTTTTGAGATCAGTTAGCTTGACACTATAGTGATCTGCGAGAAACCCACCAAACGAGAGGAGACGAAGTGGTGGCTCCGGCTGGTTGCCTTGTGTCGAATGCATCGTGGTGTCGATGCGATTTGCGTACATGTGCTGTTTGTCGTCTTTTCGTGCCGAGGTTGAGTTGCAAACGATCGTGTTACAGAAGCAAGTGCTGTTGTTCTGAGAGGATTCGAAGGAACGAAGATGGTACCGTCGGAACGTTGACGACTGTCGAAGGGATGTTAGTTGTAAGGAATGAGATGCTTCAGGTCCGACCAGAAGAGAAGAAAAGAACAGAGAAAGAGAACGAGTGCCTGCGTTTGCTCATATTTAGTACCATCCATCGACTTAACATGGACATGGTAAAGTGCCGCGGAGCACGCTACCATCAGACCTAAGGAGTGGCCACTGCACCGGCGCAGTTGGTCATGTTCAAAACAGCGTGAGATCCATGCCCTGTTTAGGATGGCAAACGTTTCAGGAACACCGACATGCCTGGACGAAGGATTATTCTGGAAGGCCGCTTTGGCGGGGAGATAAAGATCGCGAGTGTGCCGCTAACGTATTTTGAGAATTCGGGAAGGGTTCACGCCTTTAGGCACCAAATGAACCCTACAGAAACCAACAATCTAGATTGAATTGCTAGTCAGCAAACGTAAAGGCATGGGCATCATGGCCTAGTCGACCAGCGCCATCTCCACCTAAACTTCCTTCCGCCCATGCTCTTGCCTGTCCCTGGTAAGCTCAGGGCTGGTGCAAATGGGCGGAAAGAAATGAGAACACATTTACTTGTACGCCTGAAAGGATATGTAAAGCCTTTCGTCCTTCACAGTTTCTTTTGAAAACGTTTTGCCATGAGCTTCCCACTCGCCTGCATGAGATGTCTCGTTTGCAAACTTGTCATACATAAGATGCCCATCGAGCCGACCTCTGGAGCTCTTCTTCCATGTGAAGAAGAACCGAACAGGCGACGTAAGAACTCCCACACGTTCGCAGAAAGTCTGTCCACTCACAGCCCCTCAACCTGGAGCCCATCCGCTGCTTTGATCAAGAATACTCCGAAGTCTCGGTTCAAGGCTCGGCACAAGCTCACCCGGTCCGAATCTGCCAAGCTGTATGGTTGTCATTAACGAGTTAATATACGGGATGTCCGACTCCCTTTGCAGTCTCTTTGCGTTACGGTAAGATCCGAGAAAGAACGTACTCGTAGTTGTGATTGCCTCTGATGCCCTCGTAACTGCCATGCTAAGCTCAGTACATTCCTAATCTGAAAGACACAGTGGAGACTTCATCGTGTCATGTCGCAAGACATCTGATATCTCCAACCTTCTTTGATCGTTAAGCTGAGTCGTTTAAGCATCCCTGACAAAACGTTAGACGAACGGCTATGAAACCCTTTCGCCGATGTTCCTCGCCCTGGAATAATCCATGAAGGCGCCCTGCGCTATGAACGCACCATCAATGTCTATCAAACGCTGCTTGGGAGGGGTACCTTTCCTCGTGGATATGTTCATCGGCGCGGTCAACGATACCCGGAGGCTTGTCGGGGCCCTGGATTGTGAACGAGAGTGCTGCAACCGAATTGTTGTGCGGGTTCACAGCTCGGCAGCACATAACCAATCTCGCGAGATGGGGCGCATGTTCGTAGCACTCAAGCCGTTTGCCGTTGTACGAGTGCAATTTCGAGATATTGTTTGCAGTCGAAAGAACCGTGGTTGCGAGCTTCTCTTCTTCCGCTTCGAGAAGGAGCTGTATCCGTGTAGTGATTCGTCCTCGTGTAATATGTCCGTGCTAAGCTGTACGAAATGGACGTTAGCATAGCCTATGATAGCGCTCCCTTAGGGATGTTAAAATAGCGCTCGATTCCCCCGCCAGCGACGGATGCACTAAAGAAGAAACCATCCAGAAGGCCGTGATGGAACGTGTAATTTCCCGCAGAAAGGGTAACAGGAGCCATTCGCTACCGAATGTCACATCGATGTACAAGTAAGTACGTACCTGCATTTGTAGAATCTCCAACAACAACTGCGGCGTGACATATGTATGTAGCTACAGATGTGTATGTACGATACAGTCTGCGGTTGACAGTTCATACAGGTCTCCAGTACAAGTATGTACAACTTCAACATGCCCCTCTCATCCCCTCGGCCTTTCCGACAAGGGCGACTTTCTGCCGCATGTCCCAGCAAACTTCAGGAACTTTGCTGTTGAGAAGACGATCCGTGCTCCGAAACTCGCAAATTAGAGTGGCGTAGACTCTCCACTGAAGAAGCTTGGTGTGTGTGCCATAAGCATCTCCGAATGTGCTTCGGTGGAGGGGTTTTGGTGATGAACTGACTAGGCGTGGGGTAGCGAGATTGCCATGAGACTGTGGATCTAAAGGGCTGAAGGTGTTGCAAGTTTGTTGGTAGTTTTTGCAGAGTCGTATCGAGGAATTTGGTGTTGTTTGGTTGCACAGGAGCGCAAACGGATGGCCTCCAAAGAGCTGCTGAAGATGTCGGTGCTGAAGAACTTGGGGCAGGTTTCGGATGGTTTGCAGAAGGGCAAATCGCTTGGCAACAGTTGCAGTCGAGCACGTGGAGAACCCGTTTTTAATCTCCAGTGTCCACCAGTCCCTTCCTACTCCTCAAAACGCTGCTTCGACCCCCTTTCACCGTTTCGCATTCCTCATCTCAATCGAACCTCGAGCTGAAGTATTTAATTGCCAGATATCCGTTAATCATCGAACTTCTACTAACAAGAAGATAGTGCAACAAAATCGACCGATTCTCGATTCCTCAGCTTCTTCAAAGACATTCCCGCGAAGGTTCTGAAGACGAGCAGATTCGTACAATCACTGGAAGATTGACTCTCCGGTATGTCATTACGGTATCTGAGACTGCCCCTACAAAGCAAAGGGCTCGAACCCGGCTAGGAGGAGCATCCGTCATTTGCGACAACTGATGCCTTGACAAACCAAACCGTTGAATCTACCATCTCAGTCGAACTCGCAGGGCTGCACCGTGGTGCTGTCTTTTCTCAATCACATTCTCACGGCCGTGCATACGATGCGTGCAGTCTGTCTGAGCACCAGGGGTACTTCCGTCATCAGTACAACATCGTTTGACAGATGGAAGGACGTCAACCGGAGATGTCAACCGGCGCGGCCCCGCTTTCTGAAAATATTTACCACGTTTTACGACCCATTAGTGTCGGACTCAATTTGACCGATCATACGCGAGTCGGCATGAGATTAGATCTCCATTTGCTGAAAGATATCTTCCAGTAGGGGCTTGGGATAATTACCTCTCAAAGGCCGGCACGTAGAGGAATCCTATAACAAGTATGATTTGCTTCCGGTAGTGCCCATCAGCGGAAATGTGCACCTACTTAGCACTTACTATGAACATCAGCAAGAACTCCTGATTTCGCCGTATTTTAAATCTGCTGTGCCTTCTGAAATTCGCTGTGCTACTTCTGAGATCCGCTATGCTACTTCTGAAATCCGCTGTACAGCTGCTTTTGTAATACGGTATCCGACTTGGCTATAATACGGTATGCGATTCATCGCAACGCCGGTGATGCTCGGCTACCGGAATGTGATAGATCTGTGTATCTTGATATCGCTATACTTTCCCAAACTGGTAGTTATCACAAGATTAAAGGGCTCTACCCTTGCCAAGAGCCTCAGTGTTATAAATTCCTTCGAAGCTCGCCGGCGCGACCCCTAGCTGCTGTATCTAACTTTGCTAGTGCTTCTCGTCACCACCGTTTCTTGATATCGCTGTATCCGACTCCACAGCTTGTCACCGCCGTTGCTCGATATCGCTGTATCCAACTCCGAAGCTCGTAACCGCCGTTTTTCGATATCGCTGTATCCGACTCCACAGCTCGTCACCGCCGTTTCTCAGTATCGCTGTACTTTCCGACTTCGCAGCTGTATTACCCGACTCCGCAGCTCATCACTGCCATTTCTCGGTATCGCTGTATCCGACTCCGAAGCTCGTAACCGCCGTTTCTCGGTATCGCTGTATCCGACTTCGTAGCTCGTAACTACCGTTTCCCGTCCCATTATCGCTGTATCTGACTCTATAGCTTGTAGCTGCTGTTTGTATATAGTGCATAGATAGATTTAGTGTTTTCCTTAAATTGTTTATAGATAGTGAAATTTAGTATTCTTTTGTCTGTAATATAGACTGAAAAGAACAACTTTAAGACCAATCAAAATCTTGAAATGATAGTTTAAAATTCTTACTTGTAAAATCCGCTGTGTTGTTGACCAGATTCGCTGTGTTGTTGACCGGATTCGCTGTTGGCTTCAACGGATTCGCTGTGGCGTTTATCGAATTCGCTAAAGGCTTCAGCACATCCGCTGACCTTCAAATTGGACGGAACGCTTTGAAATCCGCTGACAACTTTGAAATCCGCTGTGTGGTTACGCCGTATTTCGGCCTTTTTGCTGATGAAGTAGCATGTGCCATTCGATTCACGGCCACTTCGGAAAGTGGACATCGTAATTCAAGCCATTTTGGCGGGTTGTGCAAAATCCGAAAAAAAGGCCAGCAGATATAATACGAGATGGATGTGAACGGGAAACGACAGGTAGGTAAGTATGAATTCTGATCATCTGAAGCCCGACATCCACACTACATAAAAGAAGTGTGTCCTCTTTGGAGCGCAAGGGATAGCTCGACCTTGAACGATCCTCTCCCCCTTTTCACATAGGATACTTGGTACATATCTCCGACTCTCCAATATCATAATATCATCGGAGCTTGGCCATCTCATCTCATCTCATCTCATCTCAACTGGAAGCTAGATCTAGATATCGCGACAAGGCTAGGTAGAACTACAGGTCGATACATCATGAATGGGACAGGAGTCACATAAATATAACGCCTATTAATACAGGTGTTATACATGGTTAGAAGCTGGTCTGATCTTTACTCAAGCCCATTCTTGTGAATATGGCCGACCCTTCTTGACCTCGACACGAGGAAGGAACGCTCCAAGCCGTCTACCCTACACTTGCTAACCCTAACCCCTTTCACTGACAATCGTTATCTCGATTGCGGATCCTGTTTGACATAAACACCAATTCTGATATATCGCTCAAGTCAACCCTTTTTTTCCCACTCTTGAGTCGTTTGATATGGCATCGCCTTATTTTATCAGGTGCTGGCGGCCGCTCGCGGTGCCGCATTCGGGAAGTCTGCTCTTAACGGACTTGTCACTATTGTAGCGTCCTTCCCCTTCGAAACTTGAGTGGGACTTGCTTCCCGATTGCTCGAGTTGCTTTTCGCTCACATTCCCAATTCTCGCTTCTTTCCCTTTGTTCCTAAACATCCTCCGAAACCTCTTGATTCTCACCCTTTCCCATCATCCATACCTGTTGTTCTTTAACATTCGTCTTTCCTTCAACAGGTGAAGCCAGCTGCCAGCCCCTCCATCTCTGGCCATTTCTCTCTGGCCTTGCCTTCTCTCCCTCCAACATTCCAGTCAAACGCGCACCATTCAGACTGATCGGATCTACACAACAGCATCTGCAACGGCCATCTCCAAACACACCTTACAGAAGCCGGAACCATCTTCAACGTAACCCAAGCCCGCCATCAACATTCGCATCAGGGACTTTTTCTGCTACACCGCCCATCTCCGATAGTCCCAAGACCGACAAAAACAGGACAAACTCAGCCTGTCGTCACCACCAGCCTTTTCTTGGTCGCAACAGCCGAGCAGGCGCCTAGCAACAAAACGTGTGCCTTGCATACCATTCGCAGGCATCTTTGGCAGGTTAGCACAGAGTAGCGTACCTTGAATTCCTGAGATTCCTGAGAGGTTTTTCCGCAAGCAAGGCAGTCCGAGATTTGATCGTTGGAACAAAAGGAGAGGAGTGGTACGCACCTAGCGAAAAGCCGGCACCTGCTTCATCTTTTTCTTTGTCAACCAGCATCCCTTTGCATCTTTGCAAAACAACTGCTTTTGGTCATTCGTTTTTTCAGTCTTACCTGCGGTTAAGTGACTTGAGACAGTTACTTTGACGGCACATACGGATACGGGTTCTTGCGCTCATCTGAGTCGTACGTTACATTCGCTCCCGAGCCAACCTTAAACCCTGGACAGCGAGCCGGAGGTTTCTTTTGCGCGGTATTTTGAATCGACGGAATTAAAAACAGACGGCTAGGAGGGAACTAAGATTGGGAGGATTCGTGGACTGGGCCAACCGACAAACCCGATCTTTTACTGCCTCATCCGACTTTGCCGCGATTCGAATTACATCCTGCGATTCCCTTTTGCTACCTTCATCCCCAACACCATACCGCGACCTACCTTCGTTATCAACAACCGTTTGCTGTCATGTCGGCTTCAGTACTGGAAGATGGCCAGAGACAGGATGATGCTCAATCCCAGCTTCCCGCGTCAAACGCAACACCGTCTGTGGTTACATCGGATGGCCAGAGACAGGACGATGCACAGTTCCAGCTCCAATCGCCAAACCCAACACCGCCTGAAGTCAAATCGAATGATCTCGAAAAGGGACGGATTGAGCTGGAGAAGAATCGCACACTCAGCACAGCGACAACCGACACTCTGGATACGGAGGCACCCAGTACTTCTGGAACTTCAAGTGGATTCACGACAACGACCGCTCCATCCTTTGCTACATCAACAGCTACGATTGCCCTACCAAAGCCCAGTGTCAACCCCTCGATGAGCTCAATACGAATTGGCAGCCCAACAAGACCACCTGGATACCCTTCACCTTCTCGGATGGCGACGTATGACACGACGATTACCAGTGTCTCGATGTGCTCACAGGATGACAAGATTATGAGAGAGTAAGCTCGACCGATAGAGGGGTGTTTTCACAAAGCTGACATGCAATTCTAGGCAGGAACACACCGAGGAAATGGAAGAGATGAGAAAGCGGAAATACAAAGCAATCGGCATCGGTGCCGCCGTCGCAGTCCTCGTCATTGTTGTTACAGTTGCGGTGTGCGTCTCGATGGTTGGCAAACAAAGGAGGCGAGGATAATCGAGCAAAGCTTTTTCTCTACAAGGCTCCGATGGGGAGCATAAAGGCTGCAGGTACACGGAAACTCAGGTACCGGGTTTGGCCGTGTTGCTGCGAAAAGTGCTGCGATCGATCGCCCGTCGACGCATACTGGGGTGTATTTCATCTGTCTTTCTTCTTCTGGCATTTCTCCATTTCAGCATATACCTTTTCCCTTCCTTCTTTTGTTAATATCACGGCGTTCTGGCGTTGTATCATAGACGGTAGTATATCTTGCAAGATGATGGAAAGATGTGGGATAAAAGTGACGGACGGGTCGATTTGCGGTCAAGAGGGTGGAGGCTATATTAATAAGGCTTTGGCCTGTGGGACGGACTATTGGACCAGTTGTGTAATGTGGTGGAAGGATATCTCCTGTGAGTATCTCTTGGATGGCTTGGAGGGGCAGGAGGGGCAGCGGAGGATCTTTTGGGCACAGGATTGGCTGGTGGGGCTTAATAGGGATTGTGTGTGGCCTTTCTTTCTACTTCTTTTTGTTGAAACGCAGCGTAACGAGAAGCTCTTTTCTTCATTTTTCTTCTTGCTTCTTTTTTCGGATTTCCTCCTTCTCTCGACACATGGTTTGCATTTCCCATTGTTTTTGGCATTCTTATGGGTACTTCTTTTTTTTCGCGCTTTAGCAGCTCTTGCGTTTTTTTCTTTGCTTTTTTCTCTGTCTCTCTAAGTTCTGTCATTGCATCATACCTATTCTGGGTTCCTGGGGACTTGTATATAGCGATAGCATTCGAATACCTTTGCTTAATCAATATCTTCAAACAAAACAGTACAGTGCAGTGCAGTCTGGAATATCGCCGGTCGTAGTAACGGTTGGTGAAGCACATTGGGATGTGAACCATGGTTGAAATCGTGAGGGCACCGAGACGTTCGGTTCAGAATGATATGTTGTACTCTGGTCCTACAACTCTGTACCCGTACAACTCGCCATCCCGAGTCTAAAATAAACTTCAACTCATGTAAGGGCGCTGCCCCTTTCTCAGATTACAACCGCATCCGTCGAGCCTGTCCTTATCTCAACAGCCCCACCTCCCCTCCCCACCACACCCTCCGGAGGAAAACCTAACTGCCCCGGAGGCTGCCAGCCTGCACGAATCCTGATTCAGTTCCAGCCAGGTAGCATCCCCGCCATCTCAACCCCCCCGCAAATCCTACTTGCAATTACATCACCACCACCCCCAGTACATATCATACCGGGGAATAAACGAAACCTCCGACGCGACTGGATCATTCAGGAATGCTTGTATCGCGTATGCTTATCCATGAAAGACTGAAACGGCCGAAACGAGTGCAAACCAGGATATTTCTGAAGGCTCCGAGATCGGCGGTTTAGGGTTGTTTCGGATGTGGTTACCGGTTATGAGAGTATGCTCGTACTCGTACATACGTATGTATGTAGTGGGTTCGGGGATTTTATTGCAAAGCACAGGCGGATGCAGGGTTGGGAATTTAAGGTTTGCAGGAGAGGGGAGTCAATTCGTGAATTCTTTGGACAGCCTATGTTCTACATTATAAAGTTGTAGATGCAGTAATCGTCACATACGGCCATAGATTGAAGAAATGTATCTTTTTGGCTTTCAGAATCGGACCTTTCATCAACCCATTTGCTTTGGATCTCGAAAAGCTCAGTTTGATTTAGCTATGTTAATCTTAAAAAACGATATACGATCCATATTGACTAATGCACGGCACCATTCACATACGGCCATAGATTGAAGAACATACGGGATCCCGTTCGCTCTCCCATAGTCAAGCTCCTGATCGCCATGTTAGTACTGCGGTGGGTGACCACGCGGGAATCCGTGGTGTTGTATGTCTTTTTGCTTGGTGTAGTTTTGCGGTTCGATCCTTGCTTTGGTGTTTTGATTTTTGCTTCGTCGTGGGTTTTGAGAACATGCAAGTGCAAAAGGTCAATAGTTCGATTTCGTTCGACTGGATAGAAAGAGAACGGGAGATGCAGTTTACTCCATAAAAGTTGTTGGAATAGCTAGTCAGCTTATCGATACGGGCATTTGCAAATATGTTTGCATTTGGGGTAATTAAGGTGGCACTGTTAACAATTGAATTGGAGGATCGATGCATATTTCAAAGGGTCGGTATTCACGATCATCGAGACAGTGCATGAATTGGGGAACTGCTTGTAAGCGGAAAATGATAGCCACTACACTAACTCGAATCTGATATGAAAGAGAAGAAACTTTAAAAGAATGAAAGTAGCACACCAACGACCAGGATCCATCCCTCCCCAAACCACAACCCTACTTCACCCATCCGGCCGAAATCTCTCTAATAACCCCAGCAAGCGATATACTTAGCCCTATACCCAAACCCATCTCCAAAAGTATACAAATCCGCATTCCCCGGATTGAACAACCCCACAGACGGCGCATTACTATCGCAAGGTGGCTTCGAAGACCCCCTACAACCGTTAGCAGCCATACTTGATCCCAGTCTCACCGGAAAACATACTCATAAACGATACAATAAGTATTTGGATCAGGCCCAATAGATCCAACAGTATTATAAGGCAACTTCACGCAGGTATTCACCCCGGTAGTGCCTACATGGACGATCCGGCAGTCGTTGGTCCAGTTGGCGCCGCTGCAGATATAGACCTGGAGGGGATGTTAGGAGGAATGTGGTAAAGAGGGGAGGGGAAGGTACGTTTCCGGGAAGGCCGCGCTTGGTGATGTCGTTGGCAGGTTCGGGATTGGGGGCTGGAGCAGCGAAGGTGAGAGGAAGGGCGAGGAGGGCGAGGAATGGGCAGGTGAACTTCATTGTAAAGATTGGCGAGTGAGATTGTAGACTAATTGTTGAGGGTTTGAGTTTGTGAAGATATCGATGGTGTTAAAGAGAGAATGCGGTGAGCATTTATATCAATGAATCTGCCGCAAGTATTGCTGTGTAGGATCAGCCTCGCTGTGCGGCTCAACCGAAGCTTCCACACTCATGATCCCTCGAACAGCTCCCCACCAGGTAGCCACGGTGAGCTAGCTGTGATACCTTATACGAGTACTCGTTAGTAATGATATGCCTGGAAGATGCGGAGCAATAGCATGCAGGCTTACTCCACCGGCTTTGTTGACCTATTATTCGACATCTCCGAAGCTCAGGAAGGTCGGAGACTGCAAGTCGCATATGAGCCTGCCTCAATCATTAGCTTTTATTAATAGCAGGCTCGGAGATTGTAGCCACTTGCAGTAATGTCTGCCTCGAAGCTTGCCAGATAAATACATACTCCGCTGCATATATTAGTGAAACGGCCGAGTAAGTTCACAATTCGCACATACATAGACCTTCTCGTTGTCTGTTCCAACTTCCAAGTTCGACCGAATCTCGGTGATGATGCGGCTCTGCGATGCGGCTCTGTCGCCGGTCATAAGGCTGCAGCTTTGCTGACGTCAACCACGGAGTTCACCGAGACAACTCACCACAGTGAACTTGCGGCTCAATCCGACCTTGCTCCTTCCAACCGTGTTCGATTATCGCACGAAACATACGTGGGAGTACCGAACCTCAAAGCAAAGACATATAGCCGATATAATGCCGTGTTCTCTGCTGTCAAGTTTGACCGTATGTCGAGGCTACTAAGTACTTACTAAGTAGTTGTTTAAACAATCTCATCATGTCTGCGGTTTCCGGAAAGTAAAAGCACTATTGGTGCTTCGGAGATGATGCTGGACTCGGAGTCATATGTGAGAGGAGTTGGGCAAGGGAGCTGCATCCGTTCCGCGACGCGGCAGATTAGTACTTACTGGGACTTTCCACGGTCTAGCGAGCCAGACAAGAGTCAAACCATGAATTCCGCTATCGAGATGAGTTTCTGAAACCTCAAGGAAGTCTCTGTGATACGCGAATGGGAAAGATCAACCGTGTATGGACTTCCTACGGGGTAACATCCCTCGCAGCTTCTACCGCGTTGTAAAGGAAACATCAGGCCCGGAACACAAGCCTTGGACAGAACTTGAAAACGTGACTCGCCATACTTAGGCCATAACTCTCTAACCATTCTATAAAGCATCGTTCCAAATTCCTTCACTTTCCTCTCATTCCATCCGAGTCATCAACAAAAGCGAACTCGACCGACCAAACTTGACCTTCACCGCATACCAACCGTTAGAAAACCCATACTTCAGAGCTTAAATCATACACCCCGAGGCCCAAGCTCCCCGTAAAAATAAGTCTCAAGCCTTCATTTTTCGAGCTTGTATTAAATGTGGCACGTTTATAAAGGTAAATTAAACGTTAAATATCTGTAAGACACCAGGAGTCAAATGCAATGCAAATTCTTATCACGATGTTACTTACTTAGTACTTGGGAAACCCAGAAGCATCTCACAGACATGTCCAAAGCCGTTAAATAAAAATTAAGTACAGAATAAAGTTGAATCCATAAATAAACTACATAGGAACAGAAAGCTGAACAAGATATAATATGAGGGTCTAGATACACAGTAAGCGAGGTTCTGAGAGAGAGGTTCTGGGGAGAGCAAGGCCCTGAGAGCGAGGTCCTGGAGAGAGCGAGGTCCTGGAGAGAGCGAGGTCCTGGAGAGAGCGAGGTCCTGGAGAGAGCAGGGTCCTGAGAGCGAGGTCCTGGAGAGAGCGAAGTCCTGAGAGCGAGGTCCTGGAGAGAGCGAAGTTCTGAGAGCGAGGTCATGAGAGCGATGTCCTGGAGAGAGCGAGGTCCTGGAGAGAGCGAAGTCCTGAGAGGGAGAGAGCGAGGTTCTGGAGAGAGCGGAGTCCTGAGAGCGATGTCCTGGAGAGAGCGAGGTCCTGGAGAGAGCGAGGTCCTGGAGAGAGCGAAGTCCTGAGAGCGAGGTCCTGGAGAGAGCAAAGTCCTAAGAGCGAGATCCTGGAGAGAGCAAAGTCCTAAAAGCGAGATCCTGGAGAGAGCAAAGTCCTAAGAGCGAGATCCTGGAGAGAGCAAGGTCCTGGAGAGAGTGAAGTTCTGAGAAAAATGGAGAAACGTCCTATGCAAGTGATCAAGGTGAATGGCTCACGGTCCATGGGAGAGCACGGTCAGCCAGTTGCTAAGTGCGCGAAGTTTGGAGTATAGAAAAGAGAAGTGTGTAGGACCTTACAAGTTACAAGAAGGGCGAGTCGGATCCTGACTCATTGAGAGTGGAAGTGTCGAAAATGAATGTGATGCCAGTGATGTAATGGATGAAAGAGACAGTTTGTGCTTGCAAAGATAGAAAACAAATGTCAGATGGGATCAAAACAACACGTATCAAAAAACGACGCGTGCAGACGTCATGGAATCCTCTAGAACAAAATGGTGAGGTAAAACATCATATTAAGTGTGACTTCCGAGGGCTTGAGAACAAATGAGAGACTTGGAGCTATTATACATCAACGGAAATAAGATCTAGGAGATAGTGTCATCTACTGGAGAAACCATATATCTCCGGCCTACATGACGAATATCATCTAACTCCGCTGTGACTTCTAGAGTTAAGCCATTAACATATGGTCCCCACCCTAATATTTGGGCCATAGGGTACAACATGCCGAAGCTTTTCCCAAAAGAAGTCCTTACAGACTGTGAATCGTGGGAAGAAATCGAAAAGGCAAGTTCCACTCTTTTCGATGCCGACGATTGGGAGGAGATCCCATCTAAGAACGACTCCTCCTACCAAAAGGGCAGTGATGACGATAAACTTGGATGGTTCCAAGATGACATACAAACCAGAGAAGAGGAGTGGGATATATGCCATGAGTACATGGTCCTGCTCTCAATCTATCCCACCGTCGCCGGTACATGATAAGCACGTTCATTCTGCTGTAGAAATGATATGCGGCTCCGAGCCATGGCTATGCAAGCCTCAATCAGCGGGGGGCCTTGATCATGGATCACCAGGTGAAGAGCACCAGGCTGAAAGACTCGGGGATGTTGTTCACACAACTTTCTGGTGGCACGATTACGGGCCGTCCCTTGAAGAACAAGACTCACTGTTCAGGGCAGCGGAGGATGTGTATTCTTGCTATTCAAATCCATCATGGAGCGATTATTATTCCTGCACGAGGTCAGTCAAGTACACAACAGAGTATTTTGACGATTTCATAGTAGAGGATATACAAAGCAAAGAAACCTAATATGTTGAATTTTGGGACGCTAGCTCGACGATGCTATACCACTACGGTACAAAAAAAAATCGCCAACTTTTTCACTTTTAAAATCCCTAACCAGGCCCTAAAGTTTATACCTGTTTCATAAATCACCAACTCTGTTAGGAAATAGGTAACAAATAGGAAACTGAAATAGGTAACAAATAGGTAACCTTGCTCATTTAGCAAATAGGTAACCTTACTTTGCAAAATAAAAGTTTTAAGATACCACCTGGGATTGAACTCTCAAGAGTGATTCCTATCTCAAGTCAAGATCTAACCACTACACCATCAGCTTTTAATATACTTTAAATGGTCCAGGATCATAAATAGACCAAGGCTATGAGCGTCAGGGCATGAACGTCGTCGGTCGGAACTGTGGAGCCTGTGAACGTCGCCGGAACCTCGAAGTCTGTGAATGTCGCCGGAACCTCGAAATCTGTGAACGTCGTCGGAGTCTTGAGCCTCGCCGGAGCCGTGAACGTCGGAACCGTGTACGTTAGAACTGTAAACATCGGAACCGTGAACGCCAATACTGTGAAAAAGGTAAGGTCAGGAACTTGGTGCTTAATATATGAAAAGAGTAACTAAATAGGTAACTTTTGAGGTCCCTTTTTGTACCTATTTTTTTAATCACCAACTTTAATTCCAAATCACCAACAAATTCTAAAAGTTGAGGTTACTCATTTGTCTACACCAAAATCATGTCATAAATAGGTAAGGTACTCATTTTCCCACCAAAGTTTTGTACCATAGTGTACCAGGATCTCAAAACCAAAGAATAGCTATGAAGAAATATGTCTAGAGATTGATAGGGAGCAGGCGGGCCAGATCACGTCGAATCTTAAATGGCATATGCCTCGTTTCGAGGAGGTCGGGTATACTTGCTTCTCTGAGAAGGATGTTGCTCTAAGATCAGTCTTTTGGGCATTGATGGAGACGTTGTTTGGACTGAGGAAGCGTGCGGGCGCTGAAGACGTTCCCGTATTGATGATTCAACCTAGAGAGGGCAAGGAGGCGTATGAATACGATGAAGAGTACGAGTATGGAAGCGAGGAAGAGTATGGAGGCTGGGAAGAGGACGGCCGGAGTGAGGAAAAGGTTGACAGGAGTGATGAAGAGTATGAAGGCTGGGAAGAGGACGGGAGTGAGGAAGAGTATGGAGGCGAGGATAAAATTGACGGGAGTGAGGAAGAGTATGGAAGCGAGAAAGAGTACAACAGGAGTGAGGACATGTATGGCGACGGTCCCGAGCCGGCGAAAGCCGGTGACACCTGTTATTACATTTTCGTGGTGGAGAATGGAAGTGTGTGGTTTACCGAAGGCGAGAAGTTTGACGTCGCCATACAAGTATCGGAGGACTTCTGGGATGCGCAAAAAGTGCTGTTGGGTTGCGGAAGGATCCAATGGCGTGGCCCTATATATCTTGAATAGACGTACGTACATCTTGTAAAATGTAAACCAGCCAGCCATGGCAGCTGCCGATCCGACTTACTAGCGTTGACAGGGTCACCCTAAGGATAACTAGCGTCGCCAGCAATGGCAGTGTATTTTGTTTGCCAGCTGACTCAGATATGCACAACCCTCCCAGCTGTCGGAGCGGGGTGGTTGTCGAGACAGCTAACAAAACAACCATGCCTTACTGACAGATGGCAGACTACCCACGGATCGAAAGGAGTAGGGAATTGGGCC